>RPOG01002692.1:11415-38004 GCA_008086565.1 Thalassoma bifasciatum
GTGAACAAGAACAAAACCAAGAGACAGCTCATCAAGTCAGTTCACCTTCACCTTTTATAGTTCCCTGGTTTCTTGACCTGGTACCTGCAGGTTTTGGTAAGTCAAATTTAAGACTTTTTAAAACTGTTTTAATGCCACTTTGAATCAAATTTAAGACCAAAAACACAGAAATATAGTCAATGGTTGGGGAGCTTTCTGTATTCAAACCAAATCATAGCATGTGTGTCACTCAATGAGACTCATTTAAGTTTACTTTTTCTCTGTTTATCAGACATAAAGTGATCCTAAGTGCTCTCTGGCTAACAGCTGTATATAAAAGTGCAAACAGTGACCCATGGTCTTAGACTGGTTAGCTAGGATGCAGAAAACAATTTATATCAGCAGTTTGTAAAACAGTATCTACTCTACACCTCCTCCTCCAAAAGCCCTGTGAAAAAAATAAAACCAAAAAAACATGAACAAATCCTGCTCTGACAAATTGAAGACCTTTGAGTAAATTATTTAAGACCAGAATATACAATTTAACGAATTTATGACTTTTTAAGGCTATAGTTTTAAATACATGAAAATCAAAATTTCAAGAAATCAATTTAACACAATGTGGAAAAAAGTCTAAACTTTCAGATTAAAGGTCAAATTTTTGAGATAAAGTGTCAACATTTTGAAATAAAGTCAATGTTTGAGATAAAAGGTTGAAATGTTGATAAAAAATAGTCCAAATTCTGAGATGATTGTCAAAATTAGATATTAGGCAAAGTCTGACCTTTACATACAATTCTTGCTATTTCTTAACTGGATTTTTAATCATACTTTTAGTTATACAACTGAGGAACAAAAAGAGCCATTTTTGACTCCTAACTTTTAAAAATAATGTAGTGCAAGAAATCCTTTACTGTGTATTGTTAGAGAAAATATATACAAAACAATTCTAAAAAGAAGTTAAATGAGTACGTATAAGAAAAACAAACAGCAACCCAAAGGAAAAAAAGGATCTTTCCCAACAGTCTTAAACTCAAAGTACATATGTGTGAAACAGCTGACACAACAGATCCTGGGTCAGTCAGGAGAAAAAATTGCTGCTGTGGTGATCACATGATCACGATGTCTGAAATCATGATTTTAATCTGAAAAGGATTTTATAGAAATCTATATAAATAGATTTATTGCTGCTCACATGGTTATCTCATGTTTTCCATGATATTTTATTCAATGATTATGTTTTTATTTGAATGTCTTGTATAGATGAATCCTCCTGTCGACTTGTGGTCTGGTTACGCTCTCAATCAATACACCTTTTTCACAAAAACAGGAAATATGTAACCGCTGGGGTGTCCAGCTTTTAGTTAAGTGTCAAATCTATTCACTTCCACCAAGATGAATCAGCTGAACACCACCAATCTTAGAATTGTGCCAAACATTTCCTTTGCTGACGTTGAAAGGAAGTGCCATTACTGAAGTGTCCACCATAGTTGCCAAGTCTGCTTATTAGAAGTGACTTGAGGCTTGTTTTTCTGAGAAGTTGCTGCTAAATTTTGTCAGCCACAGGTTCTGGTTTTCTGGGCTTGTTTTGTGGAGTATAGTCACTTATTTGGGCTTGTTATTTTCCTTATTTGTGTTTATTGTGGGCTGGCACCACATCATGAGGGGGATACACATTATTTCAGCCTGCTTCACTGCTGCTGCCATTTTGAAGACATTTCTGATCATTTGTAAGTAAACCTGAGGATTAGGAATAATTTCATCCAACACAGCAAAAGTTATAGGGGGATACAAACTATTTCAGCCCCTGACAAAGCACCAGCCACAAAATGTGTCCCCCCTCTATAATCCCCAGGTCACTTCTGACCCCACCTCTGGAAGAGAGGGTTAGTGATACAAAAACTGCAATTTCTTAAAATTAATAAACATTTAATAAAAAAGCAAATGGCCTCATGTCACAAACATGTTTTATGAGGAAAACCTGGAATATGAAAATATTACATCTTTTCGTTTTAAAGATTTTGAAGAATAACAACCTGTGGGGTCATTTTTGACCCCACGTGCGCATTTAAGGGTTAAAATAACAATACCTGGTTAGAATAGTGTCAAATAGTGTTATATCTGGGTTATCATCTATTTGCACTAAGTGCAAACGTGATTGTCTCATTTTTTTTTTTTCCTGATTATTTAATAACTTTATTTTATTGATTATTTATCTGGAGCTCTGTTTTTCATGTTATGAAAATGTTTTTATTAGGGATGCACTGAAACGAAATTCTTTGACTGAAACCAAAAACCGAATTTGAAGAAACCAAGGCCGAAAACCGAAAGACTGAAAGAAATCATTTTGCCAATTACAAGTATTCCAAAGTTCATAGCAGGACTGGAGTGGGACTCATTTAATCCTGGAGTTTCAGATTAACTCACTTTAGATCATGACACAAGTTACCTGCCTCAGCATCAAACTGTTCTTAAAATCATCCTTATGTTATAACACACAATTCACAAACTTGGATGGTGGTTGTGTTTTCTGATTTGCTGTTGTGATTTGCACTTCAGGGCCACCGTACGCCTTCATCCTCTCGTTTCTTTTTCATCCTGTCACAGTGAAAATGTTATTTTGCCACATGGCGTCAGACTAGAATGTTTTTCTTCTCTCTTTGATTCTCCCCCTTTGCTCTTCTTACTGTCAATGTTAAAGTGTTTGTACCTGCACATGATCCTCTGACAAACACTGCTGCACGTGCATGGACGTGTTGTCACGGTAACAGACGGCAATGTATGTGGAAAAAGAAAAGCTGNAGCAGGCTTCGAATAGCGGACAAAAAGTTGGGACATCCACCTGAAGAAACGCAGAAAATCCCTTTTTTAAGCTCTCTCAGGGAACATCACCAAGATGCCCATCCTCTCATCTGTGTCTGTATGATGGCTGCAGGTTTACCTGCATGATCACAACTTTCTTTTTTGGACGCGTTTTTTGGTGGTGAAAGTCTTTCAGCCGAAAACTGAAAATGTGCTTTTAGCCCATTTTTGGCCGAATACTTTCGGTGGCTGAAATTTTGGTGCATCCCTAGTTTTTATGCCTTTTTAAGTATTTGTCATTTTTCATCACCTGGTATCAAAAATGGTATCAAGTATTTACCTGGGTATCAGTATGGAGTTTGAAATTTTAGTATTGAGACTCTCTAGGATTAGACTCTCCAGGTCATTGTATCAAGTTTGGCACATTCACTTAATGACTCCTGTCTCAATTGGTCCACTATCTAGAAGTAGAACAGGTCCATTCTAGGGTGGTTTGTGTGTTTGATGTCAAGGGTGACGACTAGGAGGAGTAAATGTAAAGTCGAATTGTTTGGTTGGTAGGCATTGTATCATCTACTTCTTATCAGGACTGATTTCAGTTTGTCTACTCTCTAATTTAACAGTTCTTTTTTAAACATTTCTAATAAGGTCCAGGCTTCAAACTGAGCTTTTACTGATCTGAGAACAGGGAGTTCACAGCTTGTAGCTGGGCGGCTAATTGCATATTACAGGAGAATCGTTCACTTGTGGATAAAAGCACCAAAATTGGCACACATGCTCCTTAGATGTTGCTCTTTTGAGAAAACCATCTGGCCAAATGAAAATTCAAGCTGGCGGCTGTTTTTCAAGATGGCCACCATTGAATATACAATAATATTGCATTCTGAAATAAAATCCCATAAACTTGTCCTATTTGAATGATCTTGGTGTCAAATTATACATTTATCACTATGCAGAATCAACATTTGGACCCATGGACATACTCACTGGCTTCCTTGGACCATATTTTAGTCCCGGAATCCTAATATTCTGCTAAATATGAGGTTTAAATTATGTCTGACTGGGGTAAAATGATTGGTAGTCTATCTAAGTGTTGTTAGAGGTTTAGTGTGGGTGTGTGAGTGTGTGTGTGTGTGTGTGTGTGTGTGTGTGTGTGTGTCTGTCTGTCTGTCTGTCTGTCTGTCTGCCAAATTGTGTCTGAGTTAAAAAAAATTCCACACAAAAAAACATGCTTGACTTGTCTGCATCACTAAATGAAATATTAAATTAAATAATTAAATATTAATATTCTATCTATCTATACGTAAAATTAAATATTAAATAATTAAATTATTTGCACAGATTACACTTACTAACACTCACACACAGACACAAACTTTCTGGCTGATCAGATAGCATGTGTGGCCTCACCAAATGTGGTGATTGTGATCAAGGAAAAAGATGCTATCAGCAACAGCACTATCAATCTGGCAGGGGTGGCACCATGCAGTCATGAAGAAGCTGACACCTGGATCTTTGTGCATGCCAGGCATGCCACAGAAGCAGGCAGCGAGGTCATCATGGTCAAAGCCAACGACACAGATGTTGTCGTCATTGCAGTCAGTGTTCTGGAGGCACTTCAGGAGCTCGGTCTGCAGCAGTTGTGGGTTGCTTTTGGCCAAAGACAGAACCTGAAGTGGATTCCTGTTCATGACCTCTGTTTTACTCTTGCAGAAAAGAGCAAAGGGATGCTCTTCTTCCATGCATTCACAGGCTGTGATATTGTTTCAGCATTCTGTGGCAAAGGGAAAAAGTCTGCTTGGCAAACCTGGAATGTTTGTGATGAGGCTTCCACTGTCTTCAGCAAACTCAGCCATTACCCACCTGTACTGGACGATGAAGACCTGAAAACCCTGGAGAAGTTTGTGGTCATGATGTACGACAGATCCAGCACAGCTGAAGGTGTGGGGGGTGCAGTGAGGACACACCCCCTCACTGCACCCCCCACCCCACACACACACTAAACCTTTAACAACACTAAGATAGATTACCAACCATTGTACTCGAGTCGGACATAATGTAAACCTCATATTTAGCAGAATATTAGAATTCCGGAACTGAAATATGGTACAAGGAAGCCACTGAGTACGTCCATGGGTCCAAATGTGGATTCTACATAGTTAAAAATGTATAATTGGACACCAAGATCATTCAAATAGGACAAGTTTATGGGATTTTATTGCAGAATGCAATATTACTATATTTTCAATGGTGGCCATCTTGAAAATGGCCGCCATCTTGAATTTTCATTTGGCCAGATGGTTTTCTCAAAAGAGCAACATCTAAGGAGTATGTGTGCCAAATTTGGTCCTTTTATCCGGAAGTGAACGATCATTACAGTTATCTGTCCAGCTATTCCATTTTCGTTTTAAAATTAACTGAGCTTTTTTTACGTGACAAGCCACAACACATTTAATATGTCATTGTTGAGGATAAAACTAATCACTAGAGGGACACATGGGAGCACACATGATACATAAACCATCCACAGATTCAAACCCCTTTGAATGTCATCAAAAACAGAAGCACATAGATCAAGAGAAACAAGAAAAAAAAATGCTGAGTCAATCATCAGTGTGCTGGGGTTACAGGGATAAATAGCAGCGTCATGATTATGACATGTTATAGTCACATTAATGCTCCAATGGATGGCCTGGACGTCCAGTCATACACAGTTTCTGAAACTCTTGTAGGAGTGTCTCACCTTTAGTAGAGACATCATCTCACTCCACTGAGAAATTTCTCGAAAGTAAGTCGACTGTGTTGTTCAAACTTCACTACAGTAAGTGCACCTGGGACAGCGACAGCAGAGCTGCACTCTCAGAGGAGGAGAAGGAGACAGATGGAGTGATGCTGCTGACGAAACTTGATGTGGATGAAGAACATGTGTCCTACAAACCATGCCCCATATGAACCTGCTCCCTTTAACCGCGCCCCAGAAACACATGGTCAATACGAGCCATGTTGGTACATTTTTACGAGAAATGTTTTGTTGCAGGGCGTGTTTGTTCGTAGGATGTTCGGTTTGGGTTATGTTTGTACCAAGGATGTTTGGTCCGGGGTATGTTTTCGTGGACGATGTTTGGTCCGGGATTGATATGTTTCACGTGTGTATGTACGAAGACTGTATAGTGTGGTATATGTTTGGACGAGGGAAGTACGGTGGCCTATTTTTTCCAGGCCTCATACTTACCGAATTCCATCTAACCTACACTGCATACAAGCCACGCCTCATACACCCAATTTTATACAAACATGTTTCCTACAAGCCACGCCTCACATGACTGGGCAAGGAGGCAACGGGCTCATTACTCACAATATAGAGATCCCTGATGGGGTGTGTGCATGGACATCCAACTGTTGGCCACTGGGCCATATTCAGTCATTTTCTGATCATAGTTATTCAGCAGTATAGATTTTAAAAAATAAGGTTCAGGACTTTAATGTATATAAACTGGAAGGAGATGTCTTATGTCATCAGTAAATGGGTAACAATTAGTCCCACTTATGGCCGGGGTTTAATTATGAAAAAAAGAAAGGAAAAAAAATTGTCACTGGTTTGATGTTGCTCACAGGATTTTAGGCAAATATCCTCATGAGAAAAACAAATAAAACCAATGACAGACGCGATATTTTAACACATCCATAACCCAAGGGACCCAAAAACACAGAGCCCAACATATTAATCAGAGTCTATCTGTGCACAACAGGTTTGCACTGATGCTCTGTCTCAGAGCTCATGATCATATTAATGATACAATTTATATTTAATTTTTAACAAAAAAGTTGGTGCTTCTGTTTTGTTGCACCTAGATGTAGATTATTATTAGACATGTATGGAGAGTCAGAGCTTCTGTCCAATTGTTGTTCGGTTCAGTCACTTTGCAATTCTCCAAAGCAAGTGATAAAGGTATTATAGTAAATTACTTGAAATAAATAAGTCTGATTAAAGTATATGGAGAGTTTTAAATAAAATCATTAAAAATGAGAAAGGGAAAAGACACGACCCAAATCATTTTCATGCCAGTGATGTAAAAACAATTTAAAATGAACAAATAGCTAATCAGTCCAATAAATATTTTGTTGATGTAGTGGGAATATTTAGCAAATAAGTTTATTTTGATAGTTAATTCCAGCATCACTGAGATTAATTCAAACTCAATCTTTATAAAATCAGTGGATGAGAAAGAACTGCTTGATATTGTGCACAAAACTAAAACAAAAAATTCCACAGACTGGAATGATTTGAGATGTCTTTGATTCAAAAAGAAATAAATTGAATGTTTTGTTAAACCCTATAACTCTTATTTGTAAGTTATCTCTCATGGCTGGGAAATCCCTCAAGGAATGAAAATAGTCAAAGTCATTCAAGTTAAAAGCAGGTGATAAACACGTTTCCCAACAATCAACCCATTTCTTTCTGCAAAAAGTATTTGCTAAAAAGGCTAAATGACCTTTTTTCCAAAGAAAATATACTTTTTGAACAACAAAATGGATTTAGAAAAAAAACAGAACCACATCACTTGCACTCATTGATTTCACTGAACAAATTACAAATGCGACAGACAGACATTAGTTCACGGGGGGGATTTTTCTTATAATTTATTTATTTTTAGGGTCACAGAAAGCCTTTGAAACCACTGACTATACGATTGTATTAATCAAATTCCAGAAATATGGTATCTGAGGTCTGGCTTGTGATTGGCTAACCAGCTATTTGGAGGACAGGCATCAATCTGTGTGTGCTGATGATGTGAATTCAAACTTTTTAAAAGTCAATTGTGGAGTTCTGCAGGGTTCTGTTCTCAGGTCATTGTTATTCATATTCTACATCAATGATTTATGTTTGGTTTCCAGCTCACTCACATTTATTTTATTTGCTGATGATACAACAATATTTTGCAATGGAGAAAATGTAAAACAACTTCTGGATACAGTGGAGAGGGAACTTCAAATGCTTAAAAATGGTTTGATGTGAATAAATTATCACTTCATCTTGGCAAAAGAAAATGCATGATATTCAGGAACAGGCCACCAGACCCTGACTTATAAATTACAATAAATGATTTTGAATTTGAAACAGCGTTTGAGGACAAATTTAGGTGTAATGATTGACAATGAGCTGAAATGGAAATCTCATATCAATAGTTTTAACAAAACTATCAAGAACCATTGGGATTAGGATTTACAGAAACTGAAACTAACCATGCCTGAAGCACGACGGATTTGTGTGATATGGGGAAAAAAGTGACCTGTGACACCCGTGGCACTTCCAGTCTAGCTGGGCGTGTTCGCCACAGCCACACTTGACGCTATTGTTTCATTTGTTTATTCTTAATGTATGTTAAGTTATTCAATGATTTGTTAAAGCATTCGATTGTTACTTTCCTTAAAAAAAAAAAAATATATATATATATATATATATATATATATATATTATAGTAGATGAATGAAAGAAAAACTTATATGACGTGGATGTCAGCTCTTTTGTGTGAGTGAGGTGGCTCTTAAAAGAGCCGTTGTGTTGTTGTGGAGCTGCAGACAGTCTAAGCTCTCTCTCCGCGGATGCGGCGGGCCAGCTGTATGTCTTTGGGCATGATGGTGACTCTCTTGGCGTGGATGGCGCAGAGGTTGGTGTCCTCGAACAGCCCCACCAGGTAAGCCTCGCTGGCCTCCTGCAGAGCCATGACAGCCGAGCTCTGGAAGCGCAGGTCGGTCTTGAAGTCCTGAGCGATTTCTCGGACAAGGCGCTGGAAGGGCAGCTTGCGGATGAGCAGCTCGGTGGATTTCTGGTAGCGACGGATCTCCCTCAGAGCCACGGTACCGGGCCTGTAACGGTGAGGCTTCTTGACGCCGCCGGTGGCGGGGGCGCTCTTACGGGCAGCCTTGGTGGCCAGCTGCTTCCTGGGGGCTTTGCCTCCGGTGGATTTACGGGCAGTCTGCTTGGTACGAGCCATGGTAACTTCTTCCTCTGACTTGAGAAAAACTATGTCAGAGTGAGGAGCCGCGCTGCTCTTAAAGCGGAGCAGCGGCTGTGAAACGGTGACGCTGCTTCAGAGCTGCGGCTCGTGATAGGCCGGAGAGCGCTCTTGGAGCTCAGCCCCGCACTCCTCCCCCTGTCTCGGGGGCTGAGCTCGAGTCGACGAGTAACCTGTCTTTGCACAACTGACTGTGGAGCGGAGCTGAGCTCGGGCCGCCCTCTGCTGCTCTGCTGGAAGCCTCTCTACTGGTTGGTGCGCCGGGAAAACGCGCGCGCTCTGGGCGTATATTAGAAGGACTTTGAGCTGCGGAGACCATCATTTCTCTAAGTCCAGACACAAGAAAGAACCGAACATGAGCGGAAGAGGCAAAACCGGCGGCAAAGCCAGAGCTAAGGCCAAGACCCGATCATCTCGTGCCGGGCTCCAGTTCCCCGTGGGTCGTGTCCACAGACTGCTGCGTAAAGGCAACTATGCCCAGCGTGACCCTCGGCCGCGGGGGCAGATGGACCGCCGACACGACCTCATGGACTGGCGAGAGATCCTGGAGTTGGCCGGGAACGCTGCTCGCGATAACAAGAAGACCCGTATCATCCCCCGCCACCTGCAGCTGGCTGTCCGCAACGACGAGGAGCTCAACAAGCTGCTGGGCGGAGTCACCATCGCTCAGGGAGGCGTGCTGCCTAACATCCAGGCTGTGCTGCTGCCCAAGAAGACCGAGAAGGCCGCCAAGAAGTAAACACTCTACAACTCAAAACAACACAAAGGCTCTTTTAAGAGCCACACACCTCCAGCAGAGAGCTGACATCCCTAAACACTGTTATCATGGTATCTGACATTTAGTCAGGTTTACTTGTCGGGTCCAGATGAGCTGCAGGGTGTAAGAAAAACAGGCTGCACCGAACAGATGAAGCAGGTGACACAAAACTCGCTTTCAGGTCCAAAATAGGATCATATGAGTCGAGTTGGAAGAAACTCATACATACATGAGCCCTGATGTTTCAGCCATTTTGTCAAATATAATCTATTTCTAGCCTTTTGAAGGGAAGTTGACATCAGTTGTTTTCAAGGGAGACGTTAATGGTTCTTCCCTTTATAAAGATCTACTTACGTCCCACTGAAACCACAGCTATGGCAGATTGAGACAGGACTGTGCCTTGTACAGGAACAAGTCGATCCGCATCCTCAGACAGAAGCACATGTTCCAGATGTGAACAAATGTCTCTATCGGCAGGCGCTGACAGTGCGAACCAATAAAAAGACCATGTCGCGTCTTTAAACATGTCGCGAGGTCTAAAAGTTGTAAGAATTGGAGTGTAGTAGTCCAGGACCAACTTTGTTCGAAATTTTCGAAAGTAAGCTGAAATTTTATTGTTACCGTTCTCACTCACTACCTCAGTCTCAAGACTCCCTGCTCACCCTCACTCCCGCGCGCGGTAATGCGCGGGATATGGGAAAAATGTTTAAAAAATAATAATCATTTTCCTTTGTAACTCAGTTTGGGAGGGGAGCGCGTATACTATCAATAAACATCAATACACTGCTTAATCTGTGACTTCCTTTGAAAAAAGAAAAATAAATAAATGTTTTTCTTTTGTTTTGTGTCGTATTCTGAGCGTCAGAAACCACAAAAGAACCACAGCTTCGGAAAAAGTGACCAGATGTTATATAGTATTTACATTTTCATAAGGAGAAAATAAAATAATAAAATAAACAATGTCATCATCACAGGCAGGAAAATATTCTAGTTAATCCATGCGCTTGTGTTTAGGTGAGCACGTGCGCAACGTTGGACAAACAACGATAATCGGTCTGAATCTGGAGACTTTTGTGTATTTTATCAATCCGAATTAAGTCAAATCAGACTAAGATCTGACAAACTTTATAAAGTCTCTGTCCAAGACCGAAAATCTCTCCAAACTCTCCGGCTTATTTTCAGCGCCTCACGGATGATTTCCGTTTGATTTGATGATTTCATTTGTTAAACCCTTCTAAAACTCTAGATGGTGTTTCAGATTTTTTTTTCTCCCGCTTTCATTGATCATGACACGAAGAAAATCAGTGGATCAGAACGCACCGAGGACCATTGCGCACAGCGCCTGGCGGATGATTTCCTCTTTTTTCAAACTCTTCTAAAACTCTGGATGATGTCTCAGATCAGTTTTACTCCTGCTTTCAATGAGAATCAGGACACGGAGACAGTCAATGGATCAGGACGCATGGAGATAATATTGCGCAGAGCGCGTGGATAAAGCGGGAATCGGTCAGAGATTTCAGACAAAGCCTGACCCCCCCTCTGTGTTCAGTCTCCAGTCCTAACACTAACCAAGCCAATCCTGCAGCAGCTACAGCACAGCTTTGTTTGTGTGGAGCTCCTTAAAAGCAAGCAGCCCCAACTGAGACACTTGACATTTCTCTGAGACTCTGAGTCTGCAGCCTGGAATCATGCCTGAGACAGTGAAAGCGCCCAAGAAGGGCTCCAAGAAAGCCGTGTCTAAAGCCACCAAGAGCGGCAAGAAGAGGAGGAGGACCAGGAAGGAGAGCTACGCCATCTACGTGTACAAGGTCCTGAAGCAGGTCCACCCCGACACCGGGATCTCCTCTAAGGCCATGGGCATCATGAACTCGTTCGTGAGCGACATCTTCGAGCGCATCGCCGGTGAGGCCTCTCGTCTGGCTCACTACAACAAGCGCTCCACCATCACCTCCAGGGAGATCCAGACCGCCGTCCGCCTGCTGCTGCCCGGTGAGCTGGCCAAGCACGCCGTGTCTGAGGGAACCAAGGCTGTGACCAAGTACACCAGCTCCAAGTAAAGAGCTCTGCTCTCAACACAAACCAACGGCTCTTTTAAGAGCCACCCACGAACAACTAAAGCCAATACTTTCCTGGTTTATAGCATATTTGTACAGTGATACTTTCAGACATGATCCGGAAGAAATGTGGTGCGTGCCTTTAGCAATCGGAGACTCTTCCTGACATGTGAAGAGTCGATTGTGCCAAACTGTTTTGCGTATAAGCTGCATTCATGTGTACCGCATGTAACAGACCTTGCTTTATTTTAAATTGCATTCCCTCGCTCTTGACCAGTTCAANGAGGATGGCAGTGGGTGGCCCTGAAAAGGACCTTTGGGTGTTTTCGAGCGCACACAGACAGCAGCTTAACCTCCGAATCCGTAGAGGGTGCGTCCCTGTCTCTTGAGAGCGTAAACCACGTCCATGGCGGTCACGGTCTTCCTCTTGGCGTGCTCGGTGTAGGTGACGGCATCACGGATGACGTTCTCCAGGAAAACCTTGAGGACACCGCGAGTCTCCTCATAGATGAGACCGGAGATACGCTTGACTCCGCCACGGCGAGCCAGACGGCGGATAGCGGGCTTGGTGATGCCCTGGATGTTATCACGGAGGACTTTGCGGTGACGCTTGGCGCCTCCTTTACCCAGTCCTTTTCCTCCTTTGCCTCTTCCGCTCATTGTCGCTGATCAGCTTGATAAAGCAGAATGTGAAGCTGTTCAGACTGTCCAGAGGTTTAAAGACTGCATGAGGACGTAGCAGTGCTCAGAGGCAGCGCCTTTCTTCTTCCTCCTCTTCCTTTTGTTGCTCTGTGTGGGTTTTGTTTCTCCTCATAGATCAGCGCCCTCTGCCGAACTACGTTCACTCCTGATTCAGAGACTAAAAGACCAGATACAGCAAAGTTTCAAGACCAGTTGAAAGTTGCGCGTTTACACTTTTGCGCTGTCAGATCTTAAAAAAGTTCCTGAGCAGAGTTTCAAAATGTAAAAGCAGAAACGGGGGTGAGACAAAACACACAGAGGAGGCAGTTTTTTGAAAAGATCAATTAAAATAAAGCAATCCGTTCATTCATTGATCAAAAGTTGAACAACCACCTTCCCTGATCATTAACAACAGAAATGTAGTGAGTGGACAGTTACTGATTCTCTTGAATCCACCTTGAAATGAAAAAAGAGCAGCTCCATTTTAAAGAAAGCCCACCAGCTTCTACTTCTGCAAACCTGGACTCACAGACTCCATTCACACATCAAACTATTAACAAGACTTTGTCTTATCTACAAGTTGTTTATTGATCTCACAATCATTTACATTTTTTTTCTGGATTTCACAATTGACCTTAAGTTCTAATCCTGTTACTTTGCTGTTCTTTCTGTCTGCTTTGCTCTTCTCTTCCCTCGTTCTTCACTTTATACTTTTTCACACCTTCTTTGCACTCTCTTCTCCTCTTCTTCTTCACGCCAACCTCTTCACTTTTCTTTGTTTTCATCACTTTTTAGCGTGTTTTCACCATTTTCCCGACATATCCATGGGCTACTTATAACAACTATATTTTCTTTTCTTTTTTTCTTTCCACGTGTCTCGAATTTTCGGTTTTGTTTCACTTCATGTAGCTTCAATCCACTCGTTCTTCACTACTCAATTTTTCACTTCTTTCTCAAACTCCCACTCCTTCTTTCATCACCCTTTTTTTCCTCTTCCTTCTCCTTCCACTACAAAATTTCAAAGGATCTGTTGTAAGGAAATGCAACTTCTCTCCTTTAACTCTTCTGCATCCAGCATGATTTTTTTTTGTCTGTGAACCAGGATCTGTTCTAGATAGTTTGTTTCTCACTCACCTGATGACAAATGAACTTACTGTGAATGAGATTTTATTTGAAATAATGTTGAATATTCACAGGAACATATGGAAGAAACTTAACTAGCCCTCATTTGAATCACATGGATGGTGGGAACTACTTTTTCTTCTGCCTAGGTAAGTTCATAATGTGTAATCACAGCAGCAAACTGCTCAGTCAGTCAGTATCAGTCTGAAAACACAATGACAGAGTGTAAACAGTCATGTGTGCAGATATTTCAGCTCCTACATTTGTACAGGTGGACTTCTAGTTGTCCAGCTGTCATCACACCTGAAGGACAGAAAAACGGCTCTTTTTAGAGCCACACACACCTCACACTGAATGAGTCTGTTCCTACTCAACAGGGTTGACAAGTTCCTACTTTTCCTGCGCTAATTTATTTCCCTCTTCCGTATCGGTAATTCAAACAT
Organism: Thalassoma bifasciatum; assembly: GCA_008086565.1. Classification (NCBI taxonomy): domain Eukaryota; kingdom Metazoa; phylum Chordata; class Actinopteri; order Labriformes; family Labridae; genus Thalassoma; species Thalassoma bifasciatum. The sequence goes on from RPOG01002692.1 coordinate 25,271, forward strand.
ACATCAAGGGACAAGGTCACCTCAGTGGCTGATAGAACATATCTGTGATCAATGATTGTATATTTTTATACCGAGTCTTGTAACGCTCAGAGTTCCTTTTCTGCGCTACAACACAAGGGGGAATATTTACGGGTAACCAACGGTTAAGAAAAAGTAACTCAACCCAATAAAAAAAACACTTCAAAACTCACTCTTTGACTGGCCAGAATCAAAACATCATAGAGAAAAAACGAAATTAGGCAGCCACGGGTATTTAATGAATCCCCCTACCCGACAGCCCCAAACAACAATGAAAACAATCACAAAAAACAATGAGCAAACCCCCAATAAACCCCCACAATGCTATTTTTTAATTCCTAAATAACTCAAACGTCCTTTTCCAATGAAAATTCCTTTGTAGACAACGAAAAGCTGTTTTTAAGAGTCTCTTAGTTTAAATAAAAGTCCGTCGGCGCGATGCGCTATCCCACCCCAAGAGTCTTTACGCAAGCAAATGTCCGATAATCCACAAGGGAAAAAAGGGAAAACAGTCCAAAAAGAAGGTTTGATCAAACAAAAATCACTGGTATACCAGGCCAAGCAAAAAGACAAAAAAAAAAGAAACGATCTCACTGGGTCTCCAGGAAAAAGAGAAGTCGGACAAACAGCCTCTTTGTTCTCCTCCGCGCCACAGGTGCTCAGCGTCAGCAGGAGGAGCGCAGCCGTTTAACATCCACAATCCGGCTTATCTCACCAGCGACCGTGATAACCAGTTTTCGGTTTTATTTCATAAGTCACCTTTCAAAAACATAGATAGTCCGAATATGTTTCCCGTTTCCACCTTTGCTTTCCCGGTTCCACTCCGACCAACCAACCAACTCCTTCCTCTACGACACATCCTACTTATATAATTTCGGTTGTCTTACATTCATTTACTTTTTACACCCATATATCATATACATTTCTTGGCACCCATTCATAATTTTCATTTCTTAGCACCCATGCATATTTTATTTACTGGTAATATTTAACTTCAAACCCATCACAAAGAACACTTGTATTCTCCTTTTTTTGTGCTCTTTTTATTAACCTGCATATGGACTTATAATTTACCTTAAGGTGACACCGTCAGTCTCACTTGATAGAAGACGTTGACGTGTCCATGACCTGAAGTGGATAATAATTATACATCGAAGCAGCTCTTATGATGCTTAACATCAGGTGTGAGGGAAAAACAGATGTCCAGGTGTTAGCAGGTGAATTCTTTGCCAGGAAGTTTAGGTGGGGAGGATTTTAATCCTTTAGAAGTTTTATTGCCCCATTTGGGGTCGTTTGGGGAAGTAGCAGTTATTCAGCTGACACCCATTGATCAAGATAGGAGACAACTGATTGATCAAAGACAACCGCCTTTTGTTGTCCCTAGGTTTAGAATGCAGGGAGTGGTTTGTGAAGTTGTTATTGTTGTAACCCTGACTGTATATCAGGATACAGAATGGCACCATCGGGAGAGGACACTTTCCTGAAGTCTCCTCTCCATGCTGCATGATTAAAGACTCTGATTCATCACACTGTGGATTGCAATTTTTGTAACTTAGAATTCGTGAGTTCAACAGAGGAAATTTCCCTGACACAGGTAAATAACAGTGGGCACTTCGAGTTAAATCAGGAAGGAGCCCTTAACTATGGGCAAATGCATTTCACCTTATTCCCACTCAACGGGGGTTGCCAGGTCCGTAAGTTTCCCGCACCACTTTTGTCTCCCTCATTCTGACGCTGGATTTCAAACATTTCTATCTCTAGAACGAGAGGACCTCTGTGACATTTATTTATTATTATTGCAAAAGAAGTCACGGATTTACCAGAGCAGGGATGTTTATTGGAGCTGAGACTGTCTCACTCCAGTCTCAGTGTTATTCACACTCCGCTCCCAAACTGAGTCACAAAGAGGAAAATGAGTTTTTCGTTTCCCCCCCTCCATATCTGTGCGTAATTGCGCGCGCGCCCTTACTCCCACTTATCCCTCAAAACCCTGCCACTTTCTCTTTCCAAAGCTATTTCAAAGTCGAATTAAGTCTGTGTTGGAGCTTGATTCAGCCATGATCTGATGAATGTCGGTTAAGAGTTATGAAAACCTGAGCGTTGTACAGATATTTGTTCTTATGGTCCTTTAGTTTGAACACACCAACATACCGTCAGTGCCCGATGAAAGAAACGTTTTTCACTTCTGCAATCTATGTTAATGTCTGTTTCACTCGGCCAATAGCTGTAGTTTCTGTGAGATGTCAGTCGATCTTTTTAAAGGGAAACAACGTTTCCTTTAAAACAGCATCATTATAGTTTTTCCTCCAACAGTTTAGAAATGGATTATATTTGACAAAATGGCACAAACAACAGGGATCATGTATGAACGAGTTTGTTCCAAGTCAACTTATATGATCCTTTTTTGGACCCCAAAGAGTTTTGTCTCACTTGATTCATCTGTTAGATGCTGGTGCACCCACGACACAAGTTATGTGGTATATCCGCTAACGAGCTGGAAAAACATGGTAATGCCCTTCTAGCTCAAAATTTGGAGCCTCTACTTCTTACTTTTCTTAGTAAGGTCTTAAATACCTGCTTTTCTTACACCCTGCAGCTCATCTAGACCCGACAAGTAAAGCTGACTAAATGGCAGATACCATGATAACAGTGTTTAGGGATGTCAGCTCTCTGCTGGAGGTGTGTGGCTCTTAAAAGAGCCTTTGTGTTGTTTGGAGTTGTAGAGTGTTTACTTCTTGGCGGCCTTCTCGGTCTTCTTGGGCAGCAGCACAGCCTGGATGTTGGGCAGCACGCCTCCCTGAGCGATGGTGACTCCGCCCAGCAGCTTGTTGAGCTCCTCGTCGTTGCGGACAGCCAGCTGCAGGTGGCGGGGGATGATACGGGTCTTCTTGTTATCGCGAGCAGCGTTCCCGGCCAACTCCAGGATCTCAGCGGTCAGGTACTCCAGCACAGCCGCCAGGTAGACGGGGGCGCCGGCTCCCACACGCTGGGCATAGTTGCCTTTACGCAGCAGTNGTACCGTGGCTCTGAGGGAGATCCGTCGCTACCAGAAATCCACCGAGCTGCTCATCCGCAAGCTGCCCTTCCAGCGCCTTGTCCGAGAAATCGCTCAGGACTTCAAGACCGACCTGCGCTTCCAGAGCTCGGCTGTCATGGCTCTGCAGGAGGCCAGCGAGGCTTACCTGGTGGGGCTGTTCGAGGACACCAACCTCTGCGCCATCCACGCCAAGAGAGTCACCATCATGCCCAAAGACATACAGCTGGCCCGCCGCATCCGCGGAGAGAGAGCTTAGACTGTCTGCAGCTCCACAACAACACAACGGCTCTTTTAAGAGCCACCTCACTCACACAAAAGAGCTCACATCCAAGTCATTCAAGTTCTTGTTTTATATATTCAGATCACGAACAAATGAAAACGAAACACAAACAGACAAACAAACCAACCAGCATCAAGAGTGCGAAACAAGATCAGCTTGGCTGGAAGGATCTGGCACAATCGTCTTTTAAATGTTCCCTCACTGATAAATCCGTCCTGCGCCAGGAATTGTTGGTGTCAGTGTTTCATACTAGAGGTGGGTTGATCGATTCTAATCATCAATATACCTGTATGTGAGAGCTGAAGCCAGAAGTGAAAACCACGCCCCCTGTCGGTAGGTCCAGGTAATGGTTCCTGTCTGTCAAAGGTCAGTTGTGTACAATTTGTGCCTCTTTGTCTGATCCGAGTTGCAATTTGGCACGAGGGAAAGTTCGGGTGAATCCACTAGATGACTTGTTGTTAGCCAGGTTTCTAATGACCTTCTGTGAATTCAGATGAAGGGAAGCTGACTACTCATTGACCCTGACTGTTGTTGGCCTCGTAGACTTGCTCACCGATGAGGTGGACTACAAATAAGGATTTTCAACCATAAAACTGTACCTTTTAAAGCGGGGACTCTCTCTTTCCCCAGGGTCTATTGAGACCTCAGGTGTTTTTAATAGACTGGTCTGCTAAAAAATTGTACCTAATCAACACCCAGTGCAAGTTATTTTGCACTGCTGCTCTTCATAATCAATAAACAGCTAATTTCCTATATGATGTTCCTTTAATATGTTAATGTTTCTGTAATGGTTAATCTGCCATTATGTGTGAGCTGTTTAGTCCAAACATCTTAAATGCTAATATAATAACTGCTGCTATTCTCAAATATTCAGATCCACTGTTTTATAGCAAAGCTGGGGAGGATAAAGCATACGATTATATTCTGGTTGAAAAAAAGAAAAGGATTCTACTTTCACTTATGCATGGAAACAGTGGTTTTAGTACTTGTGTGTTATTTTCATCATTTTGACAACCTGCTTTTCCACGTTAAAGTATTGGTCTCAGTATTGTCAGCACTGATACTGGCGCTTTATTTACTTGGTAGTGGATCAATAGCAAATTTTGGAATATGGTAAACCACCAGTTCACACTCCAACGAGGAGTGAATTGAGTCCTCGGCCAGTGTCTATGGGGCTTGGCTTATGGGGGGTGTACTGGAGCAGCCAAGGGAGATTTTTTCTGCATCAAATGGACAATCACCATGTCCCAATCAGACAAGGTGTGATATACCAACGTGCAGACAAGACAGGCCAACACATTGGTTCACACTCGATCAACAGGTTTATTATCACCTACAACCTTCAGCATTTATATGTGTTTCCTGAATCTTTGTTTGAATTTCTATCCATCAGTAAAGTTCAAACAAACTCTGATGATGGAATGAGTGACTGACTGAGTGATGTTTGTAAATGATGTAATTTTTTCTGAGATGTTATCTTTAAATTGTAACACCTAGATGAAGCATGTGTTGACTGGAGGAAGAGTTGTTCCTCAGATACTATGTGATCCTCTTCAAATTTCCCAACACCTGCTTTAACTCACTTCACACACTTAAGCCTTTACCATCATAATAGTTTTTGAGCCAGGGCTCAGACAAACCATCGACTATTAGTTTCAGTTTATACTGGAGGAGACATTCCTGTTCAATCCAAGCAGAAACAGCTTCATGATGTTTATGTTTCTCTCTTCTCTCTCTGATCAAGTTGATGTTTCATGGGATGATCACACAGCAACATGTCAGGTTTGGTCTGTTTCTTTTTTCTTCAGCTTCATCCACATGAAGTTTAGTCAGAAGCATCACTCCATCTGTCTCCTTCTCCTCCTCTGAGAGTGCAGCTCTGCTGTCGCTGTCCCAGGTGCTGAATGACATCACTTCAAACTTGTTGTGTCAGCTGAATGAAAGCTCTTTAAAGAGTCACCTCACTCTACTACAGAGATGATTTCCACTCTGTGAGGATGTTCTCAAAGTCTTTGACACATACTGACCTGCAGCAGGCCATCCATTGGAGCATTAATGTGACTATAACATGTCATAATCATGACGCTGCTTTTTATCCCTGTAACCCCAGCACAATGATGACTCAGAATTTTTTTCTTCTTGTTCCTCTTGAACTATGTGCTTCTGTTTTTGATGGAAATCAAAGAGGTTTGAATCTGTGGGTGGTTTATGTATCACGTGTGCTCCTATGTGTCCATCTAGTTATTAGTTTTACCCTCAACAATGTTAAATTAAATGTGTTTTCACTTGTCATGTAAAAACAAGCTCAGTTAATTTTAAATGAAGGTGGAATAGATCCGGTAATACAGAGGAGTATTTGATAAATGCTGCAGTTTATGATTTCATAAGTAAATGTCAGGTAGGTGTTTAACATAGATTCATGACACTCTTTAAAAATGTGTATTTTTGATTTATTCTTCATGTTCTCCTTCATTCATCCGTGTGACAGTGGAAGGAAATGTTCCATGTGTATGCAGAGGACAAGGTGAGTAAAATAAATAAATAAATAACAGTCATGGACGAAATTATTGGCACCTCTAGAACTTTTTCAGAAAATAAACCATTTCTCCCAGAAATTGTTTAAATTGCAAATGTTTTTGGTATGAATGTGTTCATTCATTCATAATAATATATTATGTAACTCATACTCTGTAGGGGGTCTAAATGTGCTATATTTCGATAAGGCTGATTCAATTTTTAGAGTTAATTGGTTCAAAAGACATATAAAAGAAAAGGATTAATTATGGTTTCCTTATTTTCAAGAAGGTTGGAGGGGTTGAATTTTTTGTTGCAATGTAACTTTGGTGTTGGTCAGATTCCTGTCAATCTGTCTAATTTTCACAGGAAGCGCTCACATTTTGGTTGATGATGTATAAACACAATTTAACTTCCCACAGATCTTTAATCTGGAAAAACAAGACATTGTTCCTTAATAATTGGGCAGAAAACAGAATTCTGTTTGTTTCACAACAACTAAACAGTCATAAAATATGCTCAAAAAGCATCAAACAAAGAAAAGAATTCTGGTAGGGACTTATACAAAAAAGGGTTAACATCAAAAACAGCCCTGATATGGCTCAGCAACACACCACTTAATAAGTTCATATTACATATAGCTGTAACAGATGACTTCCATTTACAATTCAGCATGAATATCGACCCGCAAGTGGCTTCACCCTTCAACCTGACTTTGGCCATGTAAGCATCAAAAACCTTGTCAGTGAGGAATTTCTGGTTGAGTTTTCTTTTTCACAAGTTTTCACCACCACTCTGATCATACTCTCTCCCTCAAAGTCTCCAGAGGAGACAGTGAACGGTCATCAAAAGTAGAAAGCATGTGAATTACTTCAAGTCTTTCTACCCGCTTCACGCTCAGGAAAGAGTATCACAGACTCATCATCGTGGCTGGAGAGACCAAACACTTTAGAAACACATTTCTCAAGTTAGAAACTATAGAAATGATCCCTGAAAGTATAGTCTTGACTTCTCACTGCTCATGTCACACTTCTAGTATGACAGAGACAGCCTCTACCGTCATGGTGCAAACACCAAAAGCAAAACCATATTTATTTATACATAGTATGTACATATTACATCACAATCAAGTGAGACATAAGGAGAACCTTGATTGCTTGTTGCACTTGTTGTATCACTAAATTAGTTAGAGTTAATCTCAGTTACCCAATGTCATACATCCCAAATAACAAAATGAAATGTTTACTTGGCTCAGAATCAGAGGGTTAAGAAGTACCAAAGAAAGTCTGGATGGAACTGTTACTAAAAATAATACTCTGACAAAAATTCCTTCAGCCAAAATCACTATGCACTCCAAAAATGAGTTATTATAGTATCATATTGTCCAAAACACAGTGAGAATTGATATGTCACTTGTTTGACTCCCTACCTTGAAAATGAACTTCTTAAAAAAAGGCATTGAACCTCCTTGGTTTGTATCACTAGACATGTTAGTTTTGTTTTCATTTCTACAGATCTGTCTATGGATATGCTGACTGAGTTTTTATTCTTCACAATTATTCAGCACCACTCTGATCATACTCTTTCCCTCAAAGTCTCCAGAGGAGACAGTGAACGGTCATCAAAAGTAGAAAGCATGTGAATTACTTCAAGTCTTTCTACCCGCTTCACGCTCAGGAAAGAGTATCACAGACTCATCATCGTGGCTGGAGAGACCAAACACTTTAGAAACACATTTCTCAAGTTAGAAACTATAGAAATGATCCCTGAAAGTATAGTCTTGACTTCTCACTGCTCCTGTCACATTACTAGTATGACAGTCACAGCCTCTACTGTCATGGTGCTAACATGACACGTAAAACAATATATACGTGAATGTCTGGTAAGGTATTTTATGTTCATATGACATCACAATTAAGTAAGATATAAAGAAAAATGGACTGTTATATATAAATACATAAAATTACTAAAAAAGGTCGAATAAATCCCAGTTAAAAGCCAGAGTTGAGGGAAGAAGAAAAAAAACAATCTAACTGTACTTAGCATTAATTTTATGAAAATTGATGATACGAAAAAAAAAGGAAATAGTTCCTACTAATTTTACAACATTCCCAGAAACATTTTTTAAAATAGTTTATGTTAACCCCTTTTGATAATGTGGATTAGGCTTCAGGCAATATCGCTGAGCGATCAGAAGCTGTTCACTATTTCCTATCAAACGACATTAATTAAACCAAAGTGACACAATGAAACTCTTATAAGGCTCAGAAGAAGAGTATAAATCAACATCACATAATGCTGGGAGAAACCTCTTTTAACACTGATTAATTATTCCCTTTAAGCTACATACTCAGTATTGATTATGTTGTTTCTCAATTTCCCTATAACAATTATTCAGCACCACTCTGATCATACTCTTTCCCTCAAAGTCTCCAGAGGAGACAGTGAACGGTCATCAAAAGTAGAAAACATGTGAATTACTTCTAGTCTTTCTACCCGCTTCACGCTCAGGAAAGACTATTACAGACTCATCATCGTGGCTGGAGAGACCAAACACTTTAGAAACACATTTCTCAAGTTAGAAACTATAGAAATGATCCCTGAAAGTATAGTCTTGACTTCTCACTGCTCACCTCACAATACTTGTATGACAGACAGAGCCTCTACTGTCATGGTGCAAACTAGACACATGCATAAATGTGATTGTAAATATTTAACAAAGTGAGTGCATATTACAGCACCATCAAGTGAGATAGAAAGAAGAAATAGAATGTTTATTGAAAGTGTAAAATAACTAAATAATTCACAGTGATTCTTTGTTAGCCAACATCAAACATCTAAAATGACAAAATGAAACTTATCAGGCTCAGAAGTAGATGACTTGGCGGCAACAAGGAAAATAATTACAGGTCAGTATGCAGAGAACTTGGACAACTATTACCAGGAACTTGATTATACATCACAGAGTCCATAAAAAAAAAAGACATGTCAAGTGATTAAGTGATAATCTTGAGGCTGAAATGTCAACTTATGGGGACCAATACAAACCATATCCTACTGAAAACTTATGTGTTACTAGCATTTTTTTTTGTTTCTCTTCACAGTCATTCACCATCACCACTCAGATCATACTCTCTCCCTCAAAGTCTCCAGAGGAGACAGTGAACGGTCATCAAAAGTAGAAAGCATGTGAATTACTTCAAGTCTTTCTACCTGCTTCACGCTCAGGAAAGAGTATCACAGACTCATCATTGTGGCTGGAGAGACCAAACACTTTAGAAACACATTTCTCAAGTTAGAAACTATAGAAATGATCCCTGAAAGTATAGTCTTGACTTCTCACTGCTCATATCACACTTCTTGTATAGCTGCCAAATCTTCCACAGTGGTGGTGCTTGAACCAAAGCAAAGTAATTTCATGTAATTCAAAATATGTACATATGACAGCACAATCAAGTGAGATATAAGGAGAACCTTGATTGCTTGTTTTACTTTTTGAATCACTAAATAAGTCAGAGTAAATCTCAGTTAGCCAACAACCAACATCCAAAATAACAAAATGAAAAGTTTATTACGCTCAAATGAAGAGGGTTTAAGAAGTATCAGAAAAGTCTGGATTAAACTCCTACAAAAAATAATACCCCTAAAAAATGCCTTCAGCCAACATCACTTTGTTCTGCAAAGATAAGAAAATGTTAATCATACATAGCGAGAACTAAGGTCACATCTTTGACACACTACCTTAAGAATGAGTATCTGCAAAAGAGGCTACGAAGCAACATGGTCTGTATCAGTCATGATGTAAATTGGGTTTGCATTTTCACAGACCAATCAAAGAAACAGCTGACTGGGTTTTTGTTTTTAACACATATACACCACCACTCTGATCATACTCTTTCCCTCAAAGTCTCCAGAGGAGACAGTGAACGGTCATCAAAAGTAGAAAGCATGTGAATTACTTCAAGTCTTTCTACCCGCTTCACGCTCAGGAAAGAGTATCACAGACTCATCATCGTGGTTGGAGAGACCAAACACTTTAGAAACACATTTCTCAAGTTAAAAACTATAGAAATGATCCCTGAAAGTATAGTCTTGACATCCCACTGAGCATATCAAACTTCTAGTATGACAGTCACAGCTTCTACTGTCATGGTGCTAACATGACACAAGCATAAATGTCATTGTCATTATCTAACACAGTGGTTCCCAAAGTGGGGGTCGGGACCCTTTGGGGGGTCGCGAGACATTGATAGGGGGTCATGGAATGTGTCCCAAAATCGAAAAATATGAACAATTCATGAACATTTTATCCATTATTGTGAGAATAAAAGCAAAAATTGGGGTGAAAGATAATATAAAATTATGCAAACAGAAAATGTTTTATCTATTTTTCACATTTCTTTGTTCAAGTTTGATGTCGTGAACGCAGCAAAGTGCACATTAGTCTGTAAATTTTCTATCGATCAGTTAAATTAAGTATCCTCAGGGAGGGTTTTTTTGGTTTTTGTCTGTTTTTGGATTGGCCCATTAGTGCTGTACCACAGCAGGGGGTCGCCAGTCCCTAACGCTGCTATTTTGGGGGTCACAGGCGGAAAAGTTTGGGAACCCCTGATCTAACAAAGAGAGTGCATATTACAGCCCCATCAAGAGAAATAAAAGTAGAAATAGACTGTTTATTTAAAGTGTAAAATAACTAAATAATGCACAGTGATTCTCAGGTAGCCAACATCAAACATCCAAAATGACAAAATGAAACTTATGAGGCTCTGAAGTAGATAACTTGGCAGCAACAAGGAGTTCTTGGAGTAGCATTAAAAATAATCAAAACTTAATATCAATTTCAGTCTGCAGACAACTTAGATGATTATCACCAGAGTTACTTCATAATACATAGTATAGTCTAAAAAAAAGCATAAATAAAGAAGTGCCACATGCCGGACTGACAATCCTGAGATTGATAATGTCAACAAATGGGGACCTACAAGACCCATATCCTTATACAAAAAAAGCTACCATTAAAAACAGCTCTGATAAGTTCATCTAACACATAGCTGTAAAGTTGACAGCCATATGTATTATAACAAATACCAACATACAGTAGGCTTCACCCTTCAACCTGACTTTGGCCATGTTCACAGCATGAAGTTTGTCAGTAATAATATACAAGTTGGGGTTTTCTTTAAACAAGTATTCACCAGCACCACTCTGATCATACTCTCTCCCTCAAAGTCTCCAGAGGAGACAGTGAACGGTCATCAAAAGTAGAAAGCATGTGATTTACTTCAAGTCTTTCTACCCGCTTCACGCTCAGGAAAGAGTGTCACAGACTCATTATCATGGTTGGCGAGACCAAACACTTTAGAAACACATTTCTCAAGTTAGAAACTATAGAAATGATCCCTGAAAGTATAGTCTTGACTTCTCACTGCTCACCTCACAATACTTGTATGACAGACAGAGCCTCTACCGTCATGGTGCAAACCTGAAACAGGCAAAACAGCATGTTTACTGAGAGAAAGCAAACTTTTAGATTGCTTGAATGTTGTATAATGGAGATAAATGAACATACGACACAACATGTAATTATTGTGGTTTCATTTATCTTCATATAGTCACAAATTAATAGTTAAAAGTGGAACATTTAGATCCAGATACATACACTCACTGCTTACCTGTAACATCCAAACTCAGCCCTAACATCGCACAATTACAAGCCACAGTCTTCATAATAAATCAAATAAGAATCATGTTTGAAGAATACCCACAATACTCCCCCATTACAAATATTTTTCTAGCTCCCTCATTGGCTGCTGTGATACTGTAAGGCAACGTGTTAGCCTAAATGCTAACAACAACACAGGTTTGGGTATTGTTTATGGGCACGTGCTTTAAAGTATCATTGTGACATGTATATGTTCTGACTTCTTTTTGCAGAGACTATAAACCTGACACAAAGTGGAACTGTTTTATTGCGGAAAAAACGAGATTTTGTGCAAAAATTGTGGAAACGAGCTAACAAGTCAGAGTGCAACACATATTGTGTCCGACAGTGAACGTCAACGTTGATCTATGGTTCCGGGACAAAGTCAAACCTTTCTTCGTACTAAAAAATTAAAAAATGAACTTGTTTTCGTCTATAAAGTTCTTTTTAATTAAGTCATTAAATTTTCGCTGTTATCATGAACTTTGAACCCCCTTTACTTATTTGGGTTGTCGTTATGCGTAAATTGCATATGATAAGTGAGTGATTGCCTCAGAATATGACAATATAAAATGGCTTTGAATAATAATTTCTTTCATATACACATTCAAACTTGCTTGCAATACATAAGTTTGCTCATTTAGAGACAGTATTTTATGTAGGTTCATGAAAAACTGTACACAAATCGTGACGTCACTGTGCATCTAATTACGATCTCACCAAATCTTGCTACTAACGATTAATATTGTTTTTATTCAGGGCATATTACAAGTTTTAATGACCAACTGATGTCAAAACATTCTCGAAAAAGCTATCTTGATAAAAAAGTTTACACTCAACAGCCCGAACAAGAAGTTAACAGCGAATACGAGCGGATGCTAATGAACTAAAGCTACATTTGTGCTAATACTATGACACACAGCGACCTTGAATTTTCAACATGTAACTGCTTCAAAACTTCACATGAACTTTACAATCCAATGTTCTTCAGGTTTAACGAAAAGGATGACGAGAGGTGGTGGAAAAAAGTACGCTTTAAGTTTTAAATTGTGGGATTACTCACCAACTGAAGCGCGGTGTCCGTTATTTCATTTGTACTCTTGTGCGCATGCGTGAGATCTTTCACGATTAAAAAAATAATAATTAATTTATTGCGAAATTAGTATTTACTTCCAAGAAAAAAA
>RPOG01002692.1:38427-49524 GCA_008086565.1 Thalassoma bifasciatum
ACTTTTATACTTTTGTACTAAGGTACATTTCAGAAAGTGTTCTTTTTTGCTTTTACTGGAGTAGAAGAGTTGAATTAGTACGTTAAGTTTTCCAGAGTCTTTTTTATATAAATACACACACAAGTATCTGCACTTCTACTTGAGTAAAGAATGTGAGTACTTTTGCCATCTCTGACTGTTTTCTTTCCCACACTTGCACTATCGCTTCACTTCGTTGTGTTTCCACAATTTTCGATTTCCCCACTGGCATTAATTTGGGATTAGAGCCAGTGTTTCACTGACAACTTACTGAAGGGAGTAGAATAAGCACTAGAAGGACATTTTCACCCTTTTCTTTCTCAGCATACCTGAACAGTTTCAGGTTTCAGCACCGCGGACAGCGATCATGATCTATTCACACCTGCGAGTGATTGGGAGGGGGTCGAGGACACCATTGCATGGTTGGAGGTCGCGACCGAAAAAGGTAGAGAACCACTGCTTTGGTAAAAGGCATCAGGAGTGAACGTAGTTCGGCAGAGGGCGCTGATCTATGAGGAGAAACAAAACCCACACAGAGCAACAAAAGGAAGAGGAGGAAGAAGAAAGGCGCTGCCTCTGAGCACTGCTACGTCCTCATGCAGTCTTTAAACCTCTGGACAGTCTGAACAGCTTCACATTCTGCTTTATCAAGCTGATCAGCGAAAATGAGCGGAAGAGGCAAAGGAGGAAAAGGACTGGGTAAAGGAGGCGCCAAGCGTCACCGCAAAGTCCTCCGTGATAACATCCAGGGCATCACCAAGCCCGCTATCCGCCGTCTGGCTCGCCGTGGCGGAGTCAAGCGTATCTCCGGTCTCATCTATGAGGAGACTCGCGGTGTCCTCAAGGTTTTCCTGGAGAACGTCATCCGTGATGCCGTCACCTACACCGAGCACGCCAAGAGGAAGACCGTGACCGCCATGGACGTGGTTTACGCTCTCAAGAGACAGGGACGCACCCTCTACGGATTCGGAGGTTAAGCTGCTGTCTGTGTGCGCTCGAAAACACCCAAAGGTCCTTTTCAGGGCCACCCACTGCCATCCTCTCAANGTCTATAAAGTTCTTTTTAATTAAGTCATTAAATTTTCGCTGTTATCATGAACTTTGAACCCCCTTTACTTATTTGGGTTGTCGTTATGCGTAAATTGCATATGATAAGTGAGTGATTGCCTCAGAATATGACAATATAAAATGGCTTTGAATAATAATTTCTTTCATATACACATTCAAACTTGCTTGCAATACATAAGTTTGCTCATTTAGAGACAGTATTTTATGTAGGTTCATGAAAAACTGTACACAAATCGTGACGTCACTGTGCATCTAATTACGATCTCACCAAATCTTGCTACTAACGATTAATATCGTTTTTATTCAGGGCATATTACAAGTTTTAATGACCAACTGATGTCAAAACATTCTCGAAAAAGCTATCTTGATAAAAAAGTTTACACTCAACAGCCCGAACAAGAAGTTAACAGCGAATACGAGCGGATGCTAATGAACTAAAGCTACATTTGTGCTAATACTATGACACACAGCGACCTTGAATTTTCAACATGTAACTGCTTCAAAACTTCACATGAACTTTACAATCCAATGTTCTTCAGGTTTAACGAAAAGGATGACGAGAGGTGGTGGAAAAAAGTACGCTTTAAGTTTTAAATTGTGGGATTACTCACCAACTGAAGCGCGGTGTCCGTTATTTCATTTGTACTTTTGTGCGCATGCGTGAGATCTTTCACCATTAAAAAAATAATAATGAATTTATTGCGAAATTAGTATTTACTTTTAAGAAAACAATAATTTATAACAGCTGTTTGAATAAATTTTGCATTGAAAAAAACTCTTAGTATAGGTTCCATTTCTTTCTTCTTTGTTGGAAACCCTCCCCCTCTGCTTCTCCTGATGAGAGCAGCAGCCACACCTGTGCTGGCTGGAGAGTCAGCACAGGTGTGGCTGCTGCTCTGCTACAAGAGGGAGCAGAGCATTGAGCTCTGTTTCCCCACCAGACTGGACACAAAACCTGTTCTGCTGCAAGGAGTGTGTTAAATATGTGAGTTTGTCCAGTTTAAGGACCCTAATTTTGCTCCTTTGTTGCCTTTGATTAATTTATCATTAACTGATGAAATGTTTGAGTTTTTGTTTGATTTGAATGCTAATTTCTGTCCTTTCTTTTCATTATACTCCAGACAATACCACTCAAGCAGTATATGTGAACAACTTCTCAATAAATCTGTGAATTGGATCCAGCCGTCTCGGTTTGACTACCAGCCCTTAAAATAACCAAACAGTGTTTGATGAAATTCCAGAAGGTTTGTTAAGATAACTGCAGCGGGGGAGGGGAGGAAATTATACAATACTCAACTAAATTTTTTCTTGGTGGTATACAACTAACAAGGAAAAGTGTAACAATAAACATATTAAGAAATTATACCGACAAACTTCAACCCCACAATCAAAATTCATATGGAACTCAAGATACACAAATATTAACTGGTCATCCGTTTGGAACTTAAGTCAGAAATATTGTTAAAAATTAAAATCAAGGAAGTGACTTTGAAATTTGTGCACTTAATATACCCTACAAATCAAGTGGTAACAAGATTTGGTGTTGTGGAGAGGAAATGTGTTTTTTGTATGTATGTATGTATGTATGTATGTATGTATATATATATATAAACTCATAGTAAGAAAAAATACCGATGTAAAAGTCAAATTCATGTGATAAGTCTAAATATAGACTTTTGATCTCAGAATTTCAACTTTTTATTTCAAAAATCCCAACTTATTTTTTTTTAATTGAAATCTTTTCTTAAATGTTTGACTTTTCATGGAGAAATTGATTTTTTTCCCCATTATATGAACTTTTTTTTTTTGAATCTCTTTTGGCTTTAGACTAAAAATTTCGACTTTTGTTTAAAAATATAAACTTAATACGGGCCAAAAATAATAATAGAAATAGAAAAAAAATCCAACAACAAGAAGAAATGTTTCTCTCATCCTTACGCTGCAGTGATATGAAGATGTTATTTGGCTGCACTGTGTTCAAGTCTTTTTATTTGTTCATTTATTTATTTGTTTATTTTTTCATTTATTTATTTTTATCAGGAGTTGTCTTTTCATTAGGCTACTTATTGGACATTTAAAACAGAGTATAAGTTTTGTTTTACGGTGGTTGACAGCTGCTGTTCTTGAGTAGTTTTTATCGGGGATCAAATAAACTTCAGGTGAGAGAGCCAAAAAGAGAATACACAATCGAGAGAGGGAAGAAAAGTTATTTTTGTTTTTTTATCCTGCACGGATTGTGGTTACCCGATCCGTTCTGTGGTAACAACTAGAGAGACTGCAGGCTGATGAACATAGTGGAAGATCAGGGGTTATGATATGGAAATTGACATTAGTAACACGACAATATTCTCTCTAGTGATGGAAACTAAAGGTTGCAGGCAGAACTGTGAACTAGTCTTAAATCCAGCAGAATGTAAAGAGTAAGAACTGCATCTGTTAAAGTCTGTTGGAAACAACTGTCAAACACCTTTTATGCTTCAATCTTTGATCTGTCACAATAATGTAATGAATTTAAATGAAAATACAACAACTCAAAAACTTTTTTTCGACAATTTCAGTTGAGATTTTAAAAGTGATGAATTAGATGAATTAATTACAGGTTGTAATTATTAATTGCGCATTTGTTATCCCTTGACAGCACTAAAATCATTTTAACTTTTATACTTTTGTACTAAGGTACATTTCAGAAAGTGTTCTTTTTTGCTTTTACTGGAGTAGAAGAGTTGAATTAGTACGTTAAGTTTTCCAGAGTCTTTTTTATATAAATACACACACAAGTATCTGCACTTCTACTTGAGTAAAGAATGTGAGTACTTTTGCCATCTCTGACTGTTTTCTTTCCCACACTTGCACTATCGCTTCACTTCGTTGTGTTTCCACAATTTTCGATTTCCCCACTGGCATTAATTTGGGATTAGAGCCAGTGTTTCACTGACAACTTACTGAAGGGAGTAGAATAAGCACTAGAAGGACATTTTCACCCTTTTCTTTCTCAGCATACCTGAACAGTTTCAGGTTTCAGCACCGCGGACAGCGATCATGATCTATTCACACCTGCGAGTGATTGGGAGGGGGTCGAGGACACCATTGCATGGTTGGGGGTCGCGACTNGTGGGTGGCTCTTAAAAGAGCCGTTGGTTTGTGTTGAGAGCAGAGCTCTTTACTTGGAGCTGGTGTACTTGGTCACAGCCTTGGTTCCCTCAGACACGGCGTGCTTGGCCAGCTCACCGGGCAGCAGCAGGCGGACGGCGGTCTGGATCTCCCTGGAGGTGATGGTGGAGCGCTTGTTGTAGTGAGCCAGACGAGAGGCCTCACCGGCGATGCGCTCGAAGATGTCGCTCACGAACGAGTTCATGATGCCCATGGCCTTAGAGGAGATCCCGGTGTCGGGGTGGACCTGCTTCAGGACCTTGTACACGTAGATGGCGTAGCTCTCCTTCCTGGTCCTCCTCCTCTTCTTGCCGCTCTTGGTGGCTTTAGACACGGCTTTCTTGGAGCCCTTCTTGGGCGCTTTCACTGTCTCAGGCATGATTCCAGGCTGCAGACTCAGAGTCTCAGAGAAATGTCAAGTGTCTCACTTGGGGCTGCTTCGTTTAAAGGAGCTCCACACAAACAAAGCTGTGCTGTAGCTGCTGCAGGATTGGCTGGGTTAGTGTTAGGACTGGAGACTGAACACAGAGGGGGGTCAGGCTTTGTCTGAAATTTCTGACCGATTCCCGCTTTATCCACGCGCTGTGCGCAATATTATCTCCGTGCGTCCTGATCCACTGATCGTCTTTGTGCCATTATTCTCAGTGAAAGCAGAGGTAAAAAAAAAAGATCTGAAACACCATCCAGAGTTTTAGAAGAATTCGAAAAAGAGAGAATCATCCGTGAGGCTTTCGGAATAAGCAGAAGAGTTTAAAGCGGTTTTCTTTCTTGGACAGAGACCTTGTAAAGTTTGTCACATCTTCATCTGATTTGACTTTATTCGAATTGATAATTTCAACAAACATCTCCAGATTCAGACCGTTAATCGTTGTTTGTCCATCGTTGCGCACGCGCTCACCTATACAAGCGCTCACACGTGAATAAATCAGAATATGTTCCTGTCTGTGATGATGGTATTGTTTTGTTTTGGTTCAGTTTTTCCCTCTTTTCTTTTTTTTATGAAGATATAAAAATTACATTTCATCTGGTCTTTCTTTCCGTGGCTTTGAAAAATCGACACTTCACAAAGGAAACATTAATTTATTGATATTTTAAGGGCACGGATTTACCAGAGCAGGGATGTTTATTGGATGTTTACTATCTCACTCAACTCTCAGTGTTATTTACACTCCGCTCCCAAACTGAGTCACAAGAGTAAATTCATCTAAAAATTTCCGTTTTTTTTGTCCCCTAAATATCTGTGCGTAATGGCGCTCTCCCTCACTCCCACTTGTCCCTCACAACTCTCACACTGCCACACTATCTTGCCATAGTTATTTTAGACTTGAATGATAGTTTTTAGAGCTTATTTCAGCCAGGACCTGATGATGTGAGGTCGAGAATATTGAAAACCTGGAGCGCTGTACAAATTTCTGCTCTGTTGGTCTCTCTGTTGTCTGACACTGTCAGCGCCCGTTGACAGAAACATCTGTTCACACCTGGGATCCTTCCTGTTGTCTGAGGATTCGGATCGACTTGAGATAATGTAAAGGGAAAATATTCTACTTAAAACTAAGTTTGGCAAGAGAGAGTGACAGTTTTTCGGGATGAGTGGGTGTGAGGGAGAGCGCCATTACGCGCAGACATGGAGGGAAAAGAAACGAAAACCACATTTGTCCCTTTGTGACTCATTTTCAAGGCGCAGTGTCAATAACACCGAGACTGGACAAAAAATGCGATACATTACTGCATCAACCTCAGGCTCCTCTTTTCAGATTCCTTTTGCAGTGTGAAGGGAAAACTGAGCCAAATTGTATGTAACACATCCAGTTCAATATATCCATCTGTATCACTTTTATCCAATCAACATGAACTGTATTAGGTGACAGAGACCAATAAAACCGTTGCAGCATCTTAAATCCTTCTTTTTGATACATTGATCCTCTCCCGCCTCCCTTTATTTTTTAAGCTGTAGTCTACAGTACGCATCATCAGTCACAGAGCTCCTCTCATCCTGCAGATAAAAATGTTT
This sequence comes from Thalassoma bifasciatum, assembly GCA_008086565.1. Classification (NCBI taxonomy): domain Eukaryota; kingdom Metazoa; phylum Chordata; class Actinopteri; order Labriformes; family Labridae; genus Thalassoma; species Thalassoma bifasciatum. Next base: position 44,675 of record RPOG01002692.1, read on the forward strand.
GAATTTCAATGTCAGAAAAAGGGAAACTTCAGGACCTGGCAACCCCCGTCGAGTGAATGTAAGGTGAAATGCATTTGTCTATGGTTAAGGAGTCATTCTTCCTCATACCGCATAAAGTGTCCACTCTTTTTGACTTGATACATAGCACTAAAAAAACCTGCATGAATTTATCACTTTGTTCTACTTCAAGTGATTGACACAACAACATATTTGTATTAAGGAAGAATTGGTGCAAAGATTTATAATTGTTGGTCAGCGAATGTTTCAGCAGCCACAAAGGGCAGCTCGTCCTGTAGACAGAAATATTATTGAATACCACAGACAGAAAAAGGGAGAGAAATCAGCGCAGGAAAAGAAAAGATCTGACAACCTGGAATAGACTCATTCAGTGTGAGGTGTGTGTGGCTCTTAAAAGAGCCGTTTTTTGTCTCTCTGCTGTGTGTTGAGGTGATGACAGCTCACTTCTTCTTAGCTGCGGTCTTCTTAGCTTTGGGCTTGCTGACCTTCTTAGCGGGGGCTTTCTTGGCAGCAGGGGCCTTCTTGACCACCTTCTTGGGGCTCTTGGTCTTGTTGGGAGCCTTCTTGGGAGTCTTTGCAGCCTTCTTGGGGCTCTTTGTGGCGGCTTTCTTGGCCGCTGCAGGTTTCTTTGCCTTCTTGGGAGTTGCTGCCTTCTTTGCTGCCTTGGGCTTCTTGGCCACTGCTGCTTTCTTGGCCGCGGGCTTCTTGGCTTTAGGAGCGGCTTTCTTTGCGGGCTTCTGGACCTTCTTCTCTGCTTCTTTCTTGTTGATCTTGAAGGATCCTGAGGCTCCGGTTCCTTTGGTCTGGAGCAGAGTTCCCTTGGCCACCAGGCTCTTGACTGCGGTCTTGACGCGGGCCTTATTCTTGTCCACATCGTATCCTCCGGCAGCCAGAGCCTTCTTGAGAGCAGCCAGCGACACGCCGCTGCGCTCCTTGGAGGCAGCCACGGCTTTGACGATGAGCTCGCGGACGCTGGGGCCGCTCTTCGCGGGCTTGCTGCTTTTCTTCTTGGCCGCTTTGGCCGGAGCAGGGGCGGCGGGAGCTNTCTGAGCCGCCTGAAAATTGTGAAACTTGTGTTTTCTCTTCCGCAGAAAAATGCTCCAGACTAAGTTTTCAGAAAGATCTGAGGGTTGATTTGAAAAGCAGGAGATACTCGACCTTTTCCTCTTCACAGTGAATTCATGTTTAGCTCTCAGGTTGTTGTGCTTTTGTTCAGGGAGACTCCAAACATCACAGATTTATCATGCTGATAGCAGCTGCTCATCGACTTGTCTTTCTTCTTTCTTTAATAAAACCTTGTAAAATCATCACAGCACTAATACATCAACTTTTTCTGTTCATGGACAAGTTTATCTGGAGACACAAAGTCCTAAAACTCATCTCCAGGCCATGCTTTATTCCAAATACCAGGTTTTTGAGGACGCAGCAAACACACTGATAAAGGCTGAGGCCTGTACAGTTTCTCACTGTGACAGAAGATCACTCTTCACATAATCACAGTTAGAAATGAATTATTTTAGTGAATAATTTCTATTTCTGTGTGCTTATGTCATCATGCATCCATTTACACATAATGTATTTACTGAATTGAGCCTTTGTTTAGGCAAACATCATTAACACAATGAAGAAACATTTTTAATGATTGTTTTTAAGCCTGATACAATCATTTTATGGTCCCAGAATCTAAAGAGCAGAAACTGATCCGTTATTCTAATAAAATTTAAAGTAAGTAATAAAAGACTATTAAGTGCATAACTGAAGTAAAACTGTGGTTTACTGATATTTTAATTACCCATGAAAAGTCTCTTGTAACAATTGTATAAAATTCAAGTGTCATCCAAATATTATTCCGACTGTTGTCGTCATCATATTTATTTATTTGTTTGTTTGTTTGTTCAATCTCACAAAGGATTTTTTAAGGAACAATTACATCATGAAAATAATTTGGGTCCAGTCCTTCAGGCAACAGTTGTACATGTTTTTCTCTCAATTATGGCTCAGATGAAACAATGCGAAACAGGAACACAAATGAAGAAAAAGAGCCTCTGGTTTTCACAGCGAGCCCACAGGTGCTTCACAATTAACAGAAAATAAAATAATGATCCTACATTACTCACTGTGGAAGCATATTGCTGCCCAAACTCTTGACCGATTCCCGCTTTATCCACGCGCTGTGCGCAAAATTATCTCGTGCGTCCTGATCCACTGATCGCCTTTGTGCCATTATTCTCAGTGAAAGCAGGAGGAAAATATGAAACACCATCTAGAGTTTGACAGAGAGGAAATCATCCGTGAGGCTTTCCGAATAAACAGAAGAGTTTTAAGCGATTTCTTTCTTTGACAGAGACCTTGCAAAGTTTGTCAGATCTGTCGAGTTGATAAATTCAACCAACATATCCAGATTCAGACCGATTATCGTTGTTGGTGCAACGTAGTCCACGCACTCACCTAAACAGAAGCGCTTACACATGAATAAACTTATTGTCCTGCCTGTATTGATGCCATTATTTTAATTTTATTTATGTTCTCTTTATTGAATTATTATATTTCAAGAATAACATTTATTATTATTATTATTATTATTATTATTATTATTATTATTATTATTATTATTATATTTCAGAAGAAGTCACAGATTAACCGGTGCATGGATGTTTATTGGAGCTGAGACTGTCTCACTCCAGTCTCAGTGTTATTCACATTCCGCTCCCAAACTGAGTCACAACAGAGCAAATGAGTTTCTTCCGTTTTTTCCCCCTCCAAATCTGTGCGTAATTACGCACGCGCCCTCACTCCTACTCGTTCCGCAAAACTTCCACGTTGCCGCTTTCTCCTGCCAAAGTTAATTTGAAGTCGAATGAAGTATGTGCTGAGTTATTTTTCAACCAGATGTAGTGAGGTTAAGAGTAATGAGAATCTGGAGTTCTGTACATTTGTCTGTTCTGATGATCCACTGATTTGAACTCACCAGCATACCGTCAGTGCCCGCTGGAAGAGACATTTATTTTCTTCTGCAAACTATGTTAATGTCTAGGGCTTATGATCCACTTGATTCTGTACCTGACACGGTCCTGTCTCAATTGGTCAATAGCTTGAGTTTCTGTGAGACGTCAGTCATTTATTTAAAGGGGAAGCACCATCAGCGTTTCCTCTCCTGACGGCAGATGCTATTTTTCTTTCCACTATTTGGGAATTAATTATATTTCAGGGTGGCCGATCATAAGGGATTATGTACCAGTGCGTTTCTGTCAGATAGACTTATATAATCCTCCTCCATATTGCCTCTTACAGTAAGTGTTCGCATCGTCTGTCCGATGCAGGTGAGCCCGCGACGCATGCTTCTTGGAACATTTCCTCTGACCAGCAGTAAGGGGATAGTATTACACTGCTAACTCATGACGGAGGACTTTCCTGCTCTCCGAGGTGATTTCTGTTTCTCCTATTTCTACTTTTCCTGCGGCTCATGTCTCATCTGGACCTATATGTAAACATGATCAAACGGTAGATGTACTAATTCTGATGAAGGATGTCAGCTCTCTGCTGGAGGTGTGTGGCTCTTAAAAGAGCCTTTGTGTTGTTTTGAGTTGTAGAGTGTTTACTTCTTGGCGGCCTTCTCGGTCTTCTTGGGCAGCAGCACAGCCTGGATGTTGGGCAGCACGCCTCCCTGAGCGATGGTGACTCCGCCCAGCAGCTTGTTGAGCTCCTCGTCGTTGCGGACAGCCAGCTGCAGGTGGCGGGGGATGATGCGGGTCTTCTTGTTATCGCGAGCAGCGTTCCCGGCCAACTCCAGGATCTCAGCGGTCAGGTACTCCAGCACAGCCGCCAGGTAGACGGGGGCGCCGGCTCCCACACGCTGGGCATAGTTACCTTTACGCAGCAGTCTGTGGACACGACCCACGGGGAACTGGAGCCCGGCACGAGATGATCGGGTCTTGGCCTTAGCTCTGGCTTTGCCACCGGTTTTGCCTCTTCCGCTCATGTTCGGTTCTTTCTGGAGTCAGGACTCAGAGAAATGATGGCCACCAGAGCGCTGAGTCCTTCTAATATACGCCCAGAGCGCGCGCGTTTTCCCGGCGCACCAACCAGTAGAGAGGCTTCCAGCAGAGCAGCAGAGGGCGGCCCGAGCTCAGCTCCGCTCCACAGTCTCAACACGTTTCTGTCCAATGAGCAGCTGAGCTCGAGTCGGGGGCTCTGTCCCCCTCCTCTGCGGGGCTGAGCTCCAAGAGCGCTCTCCGGCCTATCACGAGCCGCAGCTCTGAAGCAGCGTCACCGTTTCACAGCCGCTGCTCCGCTTTAAGAGCAGCGCGGCTCCTCACTCTGACACAGTTTTTCTCAACTCAGAGGAAGAAGTTATCATGGCTCGTACCAAGCAGACTGCCCGTAAATCCACCGGAGGCAAAGCCCCCAGGAAGCAGCTGGCCACCAAGGCTGCCCGTAAGAGCGCCCCCGCCACCGGCGGCGTCAAGAAGCCTCACCGTTACAGGCCCGGTACCGTGGCTCTGAGGGAGATCCGTCGCTACCAGAAATCCACCGAGCTGCTCATCCGCAAGCTGCCCTTCCAGCGCCTTGTCCGAGAAATCGCTCAGGACTTCAAGACCGACCTGCGCTTCCAGAGCTCGGCTGTCATGGCTCTGCAGGAGGCCAGCGAGGCTTACCTGGTGGGGCTGTTCGAGGACACCAACCTCTGCGCCATCCACGCCAAGAGAGTCACCATCATGCCCAAAGACATACAGCTGGCCCGCCGCATCCGCGGAGAGAGAGCTTAGACTGTCTGCAGCTCCACAACAACACAACGGCTCTTTTAAGAGCCACCTCACTCACACAAAAGAGCT
>RPOG01002692.1:51538-67726 GCA_008086565.1 Thalassoma bifasciatum
CACACTGACTCACACACACACACACACACACACACAGATAACAAGGCTTTAGAAACATGTGGCTAAATACAGAGGAACCAGGTCAGGAAACACAGGAGGCCATATCTGCACTGGGGGGCTGCACACGGCCCACAACCAGGATGCCTCCACCCCCACAAACACCTTACTACAGGCCAGGGAGGGGCCCACAGCAGCAAAGGACAACTGCAGACCCCCCACCTGACTAAGCTGATGATCATGAGAAGGAGACAACCCAGCCAGAGCCAAGCACAGCCCCCCAGCACAGAGTGGCCCCCTCTGAGGAAACACTGGAAATGGGTTAAAAAGATAAAAACATAAAACCATTAAAAATATAAATATACGCTTAAATAAACCAAGAAGATAAATATGTAAAAGAAGGCTAAGATCAGAGAATGAATAAATATAAATTAATAAAATTAAGATAACATAAATAAATAAATGAAATGAATGAATAAATAAATAAAACCTTAATTGAAAGCTAAATTAAATAAGTGGGTCTTGAGCTTGCCTTTAAAAATATGAACGTTCTCTGCGGCCCTCAGGTCCTCCGGCAGGCTGTTCCACAGACGTTGTATTATCAACCTAATACAACAATCCCTGGTTGTTTGCACTGTTCACGAGTTCCACTTTGGTGTTTTTTTTTCTTTTTATAGATCCTGTTTGTGTGAGTGAAAGTACTTTCCAACTTGATAAATCCGCTGAGACCGTAGTCATGCTGGAAATCATTTCACTTCCTGGATGCTACTTAACCTGTCTGTGGTGATCCCCGCTCTCTAAAACTGTGTCTGCCATCTTTTTGTGGCTTCCTGCTGATTTCAGTCTGAGATGCTGCACTTGTTTCCTGTTTGAGTCTCGCTTAAACTCAAAGCACTTTGATTACACTTCAGTTGTGATGCATAGTGAACATGACCTTTGCCCCGTCACCTGAGCTGTCGGGGAATTTCATACAGAAAACTGCAGCTCAAAGCAGCAGGTTCACAATGATGGTTTTTAACACTTAATCCCAACATTGCACATACGTCTTGCCAGGTACAATTTTTGTATTTGTTTTTTGTCTGTAAAATTATGTAAATTTGAGGTATTTTTCTACAATTTTCCCAAATACACAACAAGGAAATAAACATATCAATCCCAAAAACATTTGTAACTTCAACCATTTCTGGGAGAAATGGTGTATTTTCTGGAAAATTCCAGGGTTGTCAATACTTTCGTCCATGACTGTAAGCTCCACTAACTCAAACTTTTGGGTTCACAAACTCACAAAGATGTTGAATGGATTCATGAATATTTCAAATTGCATTTACCAAAACTATTTGGTTTAATCAATAATCGTGTTTACCTGAATCAAAAGTATAATGTTACACTTAGCAAAATAAAAGTTCTTTCACTTCATACTTTTGAGTTTATGAACTTGAAAATAGTATGGCAACCAAATGCCTCCGTTGTTTGTTTTTTTTCGTTTGGGTTTTTTTTTGTTTTGGGTTTTTTTTGTTTTTTTTGGTTTTAAATCTTCTTACATATTTGAGTTTACAGCCTGAGAAAAAGTGTCTGCATGTTTTCACACACAGCTAGAAATGAAGGTTCAAAGGTTCAAAGACACAGACTTGTGTGAGAAAAAAAGAACGCCTTCCTCTGTGGTCGGCGTGGGAGCTGACAGTCAGTCAGACGTGACGTGATGAGGGCTGAGAAGTGTCACTCAGCACGTACAGTGAGTCCATGGTCGACCTGAAGGTTCCTTTATCCTTTCACTATTTATGCCTTCTGTTAACCTGTAGTGAAGCGTGACAGGAAGAGGTGTCTGCTTTTGTGTACAGCTGGATCTTCATCCATCAAAAACAGAAAATGCTGTTGTTAAAATAAATGAATAATTAAATAAAGCCTCTGTAATCAGACTTGGACAAAGAACATATTCAGACGAACTCTCAAACAGTGCTTTCTATTGTGGAATCATGTGTTTATCATTGTTCTCTAAAGGTTTCATCATCAAACATCAAAAAAATAAATCAACACAACTCTGAATCTTACAGCTGCATATGAAAACCTCATACTTGAATTCAAACATGATGAATAACAGCACCAACACCTTTCCAGGTTTGTGTTTCCTCATGTTCTCCTGAAGGAGATTTAACACGACATGACATTTCTTTGAAGTTCTGCTCAACACACCCAGGACGAGGTCTTTTCCAAAACAGTATTCTGGATGGTCCCATGTTGTGTTAAAGCTCCTAAATTTGTTTATTTAAAAGACAGAGTTACAAACAGTGCAAACTTTTATCCATCTTTAATTTCTGTATCCTTTCTGATCTTTCTGTTTAAGAAGCGTAACCATGGTCCAGAGACATGACATTGACATTACATGACATGAAATGTAATAAAAAAGGTCACACACTTTTATATTTTGTTAGACTGCCTTTAGCTCTGGTTACACCACACATTCCCTGTGTTAATGAGCTTCTACTATGTCTCAAGATTTGTTTCCATCAGGTGTTGAATTAATTTTTCAATCCATGTGCGGAAAACATGTCTCATGCTCTGTGAACCACTCATTCACAATCTAAGCCCTTTGAATCCTGGCATCGCCGTCATGGAATATTCCCGCGCCATTAGGAAAGAAAAAATCCATTGATGGAATAACCTGGTCATTCAGTATATTCAGGGAGTCAGCTGACCTCATCCTTAAGGAACATAATGTTGCTGAACGTGAACCTGAGCAACTGCAGCAATCCCAGGCTTGTACAGTAGGCACTGGGCATGATGGGTGCATCACTTCACCTGCTTCTCTTCTTACCCTGATGCACCCATCACTCTGGTTCCCCACCACCATTCCAGTTTTTAATTTTACTGTGGTCAGTTTTAAACCCAGTTTTAGTAGTTTCTGCATTAATCTCCTTAGATGTTTTCTCTACTTGATGCCAATTATTTGACCCTTCTTAAACAGACTAACATCTTTTCCACGACCACAAGATGTGTCTTTGTCCATGGTTGTTTAAGAAATGATAAGTTTCTCGTGTCATCAGCTGGGGTTAAAAAACGTGCTACTAGCTGAAAGATTGCCATGCAGTGCTTATCCAATAGGAAGCTTCCTCCTGTTTTCTTAGTTAAATCCAGTTGGCAACTGTGTTTTTGACCAGGCAGTGTATGTAATACTTACTTCAATCAAAAATGAGCTTCATATATTGAGAGAGGACAGTCGGATCACTGTGCTCTTCAGTTTTTTTTTTTTTTTTNCACAGGATCTGGAGAAATCTCGGCATGTAAGCCACAAAGCCACAAACCAACATTGAATGCCCGTGACCTCTGACCCCTCAGGTGGCACTGCATTAAAAACCAAAAGCATTGTGGAAAAGATTTTACCCCATGGGCTCAGGAACACTTCAGAAAACCATTGTCTGTTAACGTGGTTTGTCGCTATATCTGCAATTGCAAGTTAAAACTCACTATGCAAAGACAAAACCATACATCAACAACATCCAGAAACTCTGCTGCCTTCTCTGGGCCTGAGCTCATTTGAAATTGACTGAGGCAAAGTGGAAAAGTCTGCTGTGGTCTGATGAGTCCACATTTCAAATTGTTTTTGGAAATCATGGATGTTGTATCCCCCAGGCAAAAAAGAAAAAGACCATCCAGACTGTTACCGGTGCAAAGTTCAAAAGCAGCATCTGTGATGGTGTGGGGTTGTGTTAGTGCCGATGAGCAACTGTCCCAGTATCTGTGATGGCACCATCAATACTGAAAGGTACATCCAGGTCTTGGAGCAAAAGCTGCCATCCAAGCCACTTTGTCTTTTTCAGGGACGTCACTGATTATTTCAGATAATCATTTCAAGACAATGAAACCAAAACACATTCCGCACCTGTTACAACAGCGTAGCTTCGCAGTAAAAGAGTGCGGGTATGTGCCACACATTATGAAGCACAAAATACAACAATGGAGACTGTGGAACAACTGAAACCATACGTCAAGAAAGAACGTTAAAGAATTCCAGCTAAAAGCTTCAACAATTAGTGTCCTCAGTTCACAAACGTTTCTTAAGTGTTGTTAGAAGGGAAGATGATGTAACACAATGGGAAATGTACCCCTGTCCCTGCCTTTTTGGAACTTGTTGCAGGCATCCATTTCGAAATGAGCAAATATTTGTCCAAAAATAAGTTTTCCAGTTTAATCATTAAATATCTTGTCTTTGTGGTTTATTCAATTGAGTACAGGTTGAAGAGGATTTACAAATCATTGTATTTTGTTTTATTTACATTTTTCACAATGTCCCAACCTCATTGGATTTGGGGTTGTGAGATCACAGCAGAAAGAGAAATAATGACAAACAGAAGCATGTCAGACAGGAAGAGGCATGAACAGTGAACCCGTCCAACACTTCTCCGAGTATATAAAGTGTGTCACCACTACTTCCCCCTACTCTGTTTGAGTGAGTTCTCAGAGGAGTCTCTCAGGTTACGTGTGATACTGTAATGTTTCACATCATGATCAAATGCTGGATTGCAGTCCTTATCTGTGAGTACTCTTATCAAACTTTGTGAGGCAGGGACAGCTTGATGATGTGTTTTCCTCACACTGGTAAAAATTTTCTGGTAGATCCACTTAAGAAAATTAAAACAACTTTTTGCATAAACTATTTAAGTTGCTGAAGCAAGATTGTTTTTTGCTTGTTTGTGTTTGTTTGTTTTGTTTTTGTTTTGATTTGTCCATTTGCTTATCCATATGACTTTGACTGTATCAATCTGTATCGACTGTATCGACTTCTTGTTGTCAAATTTGATTTTTAAGAGTAGAGCAAAGAAAACTGGTCCACGGTCGAGGATTGTGAGATAATACGAGTGCAGAGCATTTTCAGATTAACAGAGGCTCACAGATGAGTACAAGTTCACTTTTATCGGATTAATAAAATGATTTGGCGGGTGGGTGTGCCCTTGCTGCCAGGAATTAGCCAGAGCCGACCCACCAGTAAAAGGGGAAAAAGTGAGTCATGGAAACTTTTCTTAGCACGTGCGTTAATAAGACATGATTTTTAATCAACGAAAAACAACTTCAGGTTGGATGACAATGTAAATATAATCCAACAAACCAAACACGAATCTCGTGAAAGACTCTCTCTCTGGCCACTGTCATCTACAATCAAACAGAAAAGCTCAATCAACCAAAAAATGTCCATTAGTCCTGATATTCTAAAGCATAAAGACTCACAATATTTCACAGGTTAAATAAGTCCCATTTCAGTTTCGGAAGAGTTTAAATCCAGAGGTTAGAAAATCAATCAATCAATCAACCCCAGACTGTTTGATGCAGACGTGTTCTTTGCTCTGTTATGTGCCTTTTCTTTTTGCTCTCATAAGTTTTCTCCCACCTTACATCCCGGCATACCAAAGCTGAAAAAACCAAGAACAAAATACACACCACAGAGAGAAAAAACATTTACCCACGTTAATCTGCAGTGTTATCATTGTGCCCTCTACAAAGGTGACGAAACACATAAAGATGATGTGAATATAAATAATGTACGGAAGCCCATTTGTGCCAGTGAAAAATATAAAAATGACCAAAAAAAAAAAAAAAAAATTGTTGAGATTTTTGTATTGTTCTTTTAAATTTATTTATTTGAATGCTTGTTTGTTTATATTCATTTTTTAAATTTTATTTTATTTATTCATTTTATTTATTTTACTTCTCTTTCGAACATGGAGTCAAAAATTTTGTGATGAAATGTAAAATTAATTGCATAAAAAAGCCAAAATTTTGACATATGATTTCTTGACTTGTTTCCCTCATAATTTTGACTTAATTGTCTTAAAACTTATACTTGTCTCAAAATTTTCACTTAAAACAGGCCTAAAAAAAACCCTCAACAGATCTTTTTTTTTTTTCTTTTTGACTGACAGAAATGAGTTGCCTTTATAATGTCTCACCACATGCTTAAATGAAAGGAAAATGATATACATTTATTTCATTTTTTTTCGTTAGTTGAAGTTGAACTGAGATTTTGAGGCATTTAAATTTTCAGATGACACAAAAGTGCCAGATAGTACACGGTGCCTGCCACAGGTCAGTACCATGAGGAAAAGAGGAGAACCTGCTTCACTTAGCTGATTCATGAGTGGTGTGGATCATGAGCAGTGAGAAAAGGATGACAGTAAAAAATTATTCATCTGGTTATTAAGAGTCAATATTTATCACTGACATCTTAAATTCATGGATGAAAGCATTGGTCTGGAGTTTTTCAAGAAAATACACCATTTCTCCCAGAAATTGTTACTATTACAAATGTTTTTGGTCTGAACGTGCTCATTTCCTTGATGTGCATTGTAAAAAAAAAAAAAAAAACAACTCACTCCTCAGCTCCACTCTCCCTTCTCCACACAAGGACTCACAACACAAAGGTTGAGTCAACTTCTCTACATTCTAACTGGCGTCAGGTGTGATTTCAGCAGCTGTTACTCACCACAGCTGAGTTTAAACAAGCATCACCTGCTTGATATTAAATGACTTACCCATAATTCTAAAAGGGTGCCAACAATTTTGTCCGTCCCGATTTTTGTGTTTTGTGTAAAAATGGTGTCCATTTTGGCTTTTTTCTTCTTCTTTATTGTTTTTCCAATGCACATCAAGGAAATAAACACATTCATACATTAAAAAAAAATAATAATTATAATTGCATCAATTTCTGGGAGAACTGGTGTATTTTCTAGAAATGTTCCAGGGGTGCCAAGACTTTCGTCCATGACTGTATAAAGACACTGATGGTTAAAAAATTAAACAAAACGTGCAACGTGTATAACACACCTCACTGTCTCTCTTCTTTTTTTCAGTTGGTCACTCAGTCACAGCTGCAGACTCTGAATGTGGTGGAACCGTTAATCTAACAGCTTGTGCTGGAGGAAATCTCCATCTGCCAACTAGCTCTAAGCTTCATGGTGACTTTCATGTGCTCTGGACCTGGAGGAATGAAACCACTAAAATGTCAACTCTTGTGACCTTTCAACCTTTGAGAGATCCAAAGTACTTCAGGTCAAACCTCAGCCTGGACACCAATACAGGCGCTCTGAACCTCACACACCTTCACATTGAAGACAGTGGGTTTTATGGGGCTGTAATCACCAATGGAGACAACAGAGTGTGTGGATTCACATACAAAATCTATGTTACTGGTGAGTGTAAATAAACTAGTGTGTGAGGTAGTTGTGACAGTTTTTAGTGGAATTGCTGTTCTGATCTTTTCTGAGGACCCAGCCATGGTTCATCCAGGGAAAAATCAATTGTGGGTCATCTGTTTTTATATTATTCTCCACTTTGAAGTCAACCAACACAACAGGTGTAGAAGTATAAGTAATGCCCCCCCATCGTCCTTCTTGTAAATGACTCCCTAGGTATTCACCCTTATCCCGTATGTGACTATTAGCATACAGAATTAGGGTTCACAGATCATCCAACCAGCTTCAAACAGTTTTCAACAGCATTCTGATTGCATGTCAAAAACGACATGTATGTGATCTGAAAACTCTTGAATGTGACTAAATGAGATAAAGAAATCAGAATACTGAAGCCTGAACCCGACTCTTGTCCAGGAAGTAGAAATAGGAAGAGGATATGTTTCTTAGACTTTTAAACTTGTGCCAGCTTCATGTTCTGATGTTTAATTCCTGCCCACACTTAGCATCTCTTTTTGTTTTTCTTAAAGAATGTGAAACAGACTCATCAGCTGAAGAATCCCAACCAAACAACACCAATCAGTCCAGGAGCCACACAGCTGCTGTTGTATCAGTTTGTCTCTTTGTGGTTGTACTGGCTTGTATCCTCTGGGTCAGGGCAAAGACACAGAGGGAGAGGAAAGGTTTGTCTCAGATGGTTGAAGTGTATATTCAGATCAAACATGTAACCATCAGGGTCTGGATGTTCAAAGGTTTAAACCTGATAAGAGTGAAACTGGTTTAGAAATCCATCAACTTTTAATGTGATTTTATCACTCCCTCCTTTTGTTTGGAACCACTAGTTCTTAAGACACGAACCAATCCAACCAGAAAACCTTTGAACAGCTTCATCTCTAGTGCTGTGTCAGCAGCTTCATCTCTCTTTCCTTTCCTTTCATGCACTTTGAAACTTTTGTCTGAATTTTTACAATCTGTTGCCAAGAGTTTCTCCAGGTTAAATGATGGTTTTTTATTTATTTATTTATTTTATCTTTCATCCTAGGAAACAGTCCTGGAGGACAAAAACAAGAGACGACATCCAGGAGGAGTTCTCCAACCTCGAGGAAAAACACTGATGAGCCTCATGAAAAAGGAGAATGAAGTACCTGGAGGATGAAATGGTTTTGACATATGATGATGAAATGACTTTTTTTTTGTTTCTTTGAATAGTTGTAACACTACTGGATGGATTAGACCTTTGTCTCGGTGTGAGCTGGAGCACTGATTTGCACTGTTAAAACACAAAGCCTTGGCTGACTAGTATGACACTGTGGTTTTAGCATTGTATTGCCTGACTTACCTCACTCTTCTAAATGCAGCTAGATTCAATCATAAAAACTTATGTGAAAATGCCCTTATGTCCTCCAATCAAATCATTGGATTTTTGAATGTTAGTTTCTCCTCATGAGCATGTCACAGTTTTACTCTGAGACTTGCTGTACTCTCCCTCTCTTCTGAAAAACAGTGAAACTATGACCATTGTCAACATCATAATATCACACAGTGTGTCATCTCTTCGTGACTGAAGCTTGGAGTGTTTTTTTTTTTCTTTTTTTCTTTTTAACACAGGATGGATGAAACAAGCATATTTTAATGTGTGGTGAATGACGTGCATTTAAAAAAAAAACCCACTTGAAGAAAAATGAAACAATATTTTCCTGCCACCGCTTTAAGATTTTTCAACCTTTACCTGTTGTGCTTTGATGCCATTTTGTGGCGCAAACCAAACTCTCAGTCTGGAGCAAAATATGTCATAAAAAGCTTGGTGATAAAACTTTCATTCCATGTGCCATGCACTTTATTCTAAATCATTTTCTTGGAAAAAGATGCTGTGTATGTATATCTATATCTATATATATATCCCCAAACCAAATCAAAATTTTGAGATAAGAAGTTGAAAATCCGAGCTCCATGTGCTCTTGCTGGGATTGAAGTACCTGCATCCCCTCATTCTCTGACATGCAACCCTGAACAAGGAAACAAATCGATCATAGTTTTCTTTTATTGAAGCTTGTGGATTATTCTGGACTCTAGTAAGGTAGGAATTTTATGTTAAGGCCAAAAATTCAAGTGAGTAAAAGTGGTACATGTGGGCAAAAAATCAAAGGGCTTCACTGCACACTAAGTTCAATCATGATGACACAGAACACAAAATTATTCCAAACATACCTGCTGTTCTGTCCAATCCATGAAAAGCACATTCAGTCATACTTTAAAGGTATTTTTCTTTCATTAACACTCAAAACACCGCTAATAAAAACACAAACTACACCTCCACCTAAGAAGACAGATCGAAGAAGTCCTAAGAATGGACTTGGGATCTTTTTTGTTTTGCGTTAAACTTCAGAATGTTACCTGAACCTAATGAAAAATGATGAAGCAGTTTTTCAAAGTAGGATATAAACCGTTGATATCGGCATCAGGATCTTCAAAAGTGCCATCACAGGATTTGCTAAGTTTCTTTTTTAATGACTGATGTAGCCCTACTGTGTTTGACAATTCCAAAATCCAGCTCTGCTGGATTGCGCGTTGTGATTCCACAATTTTCAATTTCCCCAATGGCATTAATTTGGGATTAGAGCCAACGTTTCACCGACACCTTACTGAATGGAGTAGAATAAGCACTAAATGTAAATGTTCACTTTTTCTTTTTTTTTTTTCTCCTCAGCAAACCTGCACCGAATTACGTCTCAGCACCGCGGACAGCGATCATTATTTATTCACACCGGCAATGCGCGAGTCTTTGGGAGGGGGGTCGTGGACACCATTGCATGGTAAGTTTTGGGTCGCGACTGAAAAAGGTTGAGAACCACTGCTTTGGTCAACGGCATCAGGAGTGAACGTAGTTCGGCAGAGGGCGCTGATCTATGAGGAGAAACAAAACCCACACAGAGCAACAAAAGGAAGAGGAGGAAGAAGAAAGGCGCTGCCTCTGAGCACTGCTACGTCCTCATGCAGTCTTTAAACCTCTGGACAGTCTGAACAGCTGCACATTCTGCTTTATCAAGCTGATCAGCGAAAATGAGCGGAAGAGGCAAAGGAGGAAAAGGACTGGGTAAAGGAGGCGCCAAGCGTCACCGCAAAGTCCTCCGTGATAACATCCAGGGCATCACCAAGCCCGCTATCCGCCGTCTGGCTCGCCGTGGCGGAGTCAAGCGTATCTCCGGTCTCATCTATGAGGAGACTCGCGGTGTCCTCAAGGTTTTCCTGGAGAACGTCATCCGTGATGCCGTCACCTACACCGAGCACGCCAAGAGGAAGACCGTGACCGCCATGGACGTGGTTTACGCTCTCAAGAGACAGGGACGCACCCTCTACGGATTCGGAGGTTAAGCTGCTGTCTGTGTGCGCTCGAAAACACCCAAAGGTCCTTTTCAGGGCCACCCACTGTCATCCTCTGAAGAGTTACATTCCTTACATTCTGAAATTTCTTGTCACATATTATTGCGCTTTACTCTGTCTGAAAGACAGTATGAGTAAAGAAACTGAAAGTTTGTTAGGCACGCAGCAATAACATGGAGGTTTATTGTTCAAATTCTCTCTCGTTGACTTGATTGGAATTGATGGAACTGAAAAACAGATTGATCTGAATGATTTAGACGAGTTTCCCCTAACCATTATTCAAAGCAGACAACTTTGTGTCAGACCTGCAGGATGTGCCAACACATGATAGTTTCAATAAATAGATTATTAAAATAATCATAATAAATATGAATAAAAATAAACTCTGGTCTAAACCTTCTTTCCTTCTTGGGGCCACAGTTTAGCCCCGTGTCCGTGCAGCTGTCCTGGCTCCTGGGCTCGCCAAGAAAACCAGTACCTCTCTTCATTTTATGTTGTGAAATAAATCACCTTCTTTTATTGGTTTGTTTCAACTCCTGTGTCGTTTCCTCTGAGCCAGAGCTGAGACACAATTATGTACAGCTGCTTAACTGTGGCCTGAAGGACTAGACCCAAACCATTTCCATGATGTAAATGTTCCTTTAAAAAGCAATCGGTGAAATAATAATAATAATAATAATAATACTAGTAATAATAATGATGGTTATAATAAAAGGGGCAACAACAGGTTTGGGGAAAATAATCTTACAATGGTAACACTTGAAAGTTTTGCAATAGTTTAAAGAGAATTTTATGTGCAATAAAATATCAAACAACCACAATGTTACTTAAGTTAAGCACTTTTAAATATTGTATTTCTTACATTAATTGACATTAGAACAAAAAACGGATCAGTTTCTGCTCTTTAGATTCTAGGACCATAAAATGATCGGATCAGGCTCAAAAACAATCATTAAAAATATTTTTACTGTGTTCATGATGTTTGCCTAAACAAAGGCCAAATTCATTAAATTAACAGAACTTTGTGTAAATGGATATATGATGAATTAAGCACCAATAATTAGAAATGATTCAAAAAATAATTTCTTTCTAACTGTGATTATGTGAAGAGTGATCTTCTGTCACAGTGAGAAACTGTACAGGCCTCAGCCTTTATCAGTGTGTTTGCTGCGTCCTCAAAAACCTGGTATTTGGAATAAAGCATGGCCTGGAGATGAGTTTTAGGACTTTGTGTCTCCAGATAAACTTGTCCATGAACAGAAAAAGTTGATGTATTAGTGCTGTGATGATTTTACAAGGTTTTATTAAAGAAAGAAGAAAGACAAGTCGATGAGCAGCTGCTATCAGCATGATAAATCTGTGATGTTTGGAGTCTCCCTGAACAAAAGCACAACAACCTGAGAGCTAAACATGAATTCACTGTGAAGAGGAAAAGGTCGAGTATCTCCTGCTTTTCAAATCAACCCTCAGATCTTTCTGAAAACTTAGTCTGGAGCATTTTTCTGCGGAAGAGAAAACACAAGTTTCACAATTTTCAGGCGGCTCAGAGAAGTTGCTGCTTGTTGAGTCTCTACGGTTCTCATGTGTGATTTAAGAACAGTGTCCTGCGCAGGAATTAGCACAACTCGAGAGAGAGAACAGTATCTGTGCGTCGCCTGTCGCGCTCACACTGAACAATGGCAGAAGTAGCTCCAGCTCCCGCCGCCCCTGCTCCGGCCAAAGCGGCCAAGAAGAAAAGCAGCAAGCCCGCGAAGAGCGGCCCCAGCGTCCGCGAGCTCATCGTCAAAGCCGTGGCTGCCTCCAAGGAGCGCAGCGGCGTGTCGCTGGCTGCTCTCAAGAAGGCTCTGGCTGCCGGAGGATACGATGTGGACAAGAATAAGGCCCGCGTCAAGACCGCAGTCAAGAGCCTGGTGGCCAAGGGAACTCTGCTCCAGACCAAAGGAACCGGAGCCTCAGGATCCTTCAAGATCAACAAGAAAGAAGCAGAGAAGAAGGTCAAGAAGCCCGCAAAGAAAGCCGCTCCTAAAGCCAAGAAGCCCGCGGCCAAGAAAGCAGCAGCGGCCAAGAAGCCCAAGGCAGCAAAGAAGGCAGCAACTCCCAAGAAGGCAAAGAAACCTGCAGCGGCCAAGAAAGCCGCCACAAAGAGCCCCAAGAAGGCTGTAAAGACTCCCAAGAAGGCTCCCAACAAGACTCCCAACAAGACCAAGAGCCCCAAGAAGGTGATCAAGAAGGCCCCTGCTGCCAAGAAAGCCCCCGCTAAGAAGGTCAGCAAGCCTAAAGCTAAGAAGACCGCAGCTAAGAAGAAGTGAGCTGTCATCACCTCAACACACAGCGGAGAGACAAAAAACGGCTCTTTTAAGAGCCACACACACCTCACACTGAATGAGTAATCTCCCTTCTGACCTTTGTATAATACGAAACTTAATAATATCAGTCGGTTTAAGTGGGGCATAATGGTGGTTCGAGGCAGCTCTTAAAGAGAAAGAGCGGACCTTCAATGTCATTAAGGAAGGGGTCTCTATGGGCAAATATAGTTCACCTCGTGTCCACTCAACTGTGGATGGCAGGTCCGTATGTTCCCGCGCCTTTTGTTTCCCTTTTTAGGCGCTTAAATTCAAGTATTCATATTTGCGTGAGAAGTGGCCTGCGAGTGATGACTTTTTGGAAAATGATTGTATAAATATTACAGTGTGTTATAAATACTTTTCATCCATTTTTGATAAATGTCAAAAGATTTATAGGATGCTGAAACGCTTTCATTGAGTCCTGTCTCCGTTTACAGTATGTCTGGGTATGACCGGGTGAAAGTGATAGCTGGATGCATTGAAGTGGTCCAGGGCGAGTAAATGTAGAAATAAAGCAAGGTCTGCCACATGAAAACAGCTTACATGCAATAAGTTTTCTCTTCACATACCAAGTGTGTCTCAAGTCGCAGGCAGCACAACGTTTTTAACAGTCTCACGTTTACTCGGGTATTTTACTGAATGGACAACCGTGCAAAGATACAACATAAACTAATATATATCAGGAACGTATTACTTTCAGTCGTGAGTGGGTGGCTCTTAAAAGAGCCGTTGGTTTGTGTTGAGAGCAGAGCTCTTTACTTGGAGCTGGTGTACTTGGTCACAGCCTTGGTTCCCTCAGACACGGCGTGCTTGGCCAGCTCACCGGGCAGCAGCAGGCGGACGGCGGTCTGGATCTCCCTGGAGGTGATGGTGGAGCGCTTGTTGTAGTGAGCCAGACGAGAGGCCTCACCGGCGATGCGCTCGAAGATGTCGCTCACGAACGAGTTCATGATGCCCATGGCCTTAGAGGAGATCCCGGTGTCGGGGTGGACCTGCTTCAGGACCTTGTACACGTAGATGGCGTAGCTCTCCTTCCTGGTCCTCCTCCTCTTCTTGCCGCTCTTGGTGGCTTTAGACACGGCTTTCTTGGAGCCCTTCTTGGGCGCTTTCACTGTCTCAGGCATGATCCCAGGCTGCAGACTCAGAGTCTCAGAGAAATGTGAAGTGTCTCAGTTGGGGCTGCATGCTTTAAAGGAGCTCCACACAAACAAAGCTGTGCTGTAGCTGCTGCAGGATTGGCTGGGTTAGTGTTAGGACTGGAGACTGAACACAGAGGGGGGTCAGGCTTTGTCTGAAATCCCTGACCGATTCCCGCTTTATCCACGCGCTGTGCGCAGTATTCTTCGGTGCGTCCTGATCCACTGATCGCCTTTGTGCCATGATTCCCAGTGAAATCAGGAGAAAAAAATGATTGGAAACACCATCTAGAGTTTTAGAAGAGTTTCAAAAAGAGGAAATCATCCGTGAGGCTTTCAGAATAAACAGACGAGTTTGGAGAGATGTTCTTTCTTGGACAGAGACCTTGTAAAGTTTGTCAGATCTTCACTGATTTGACTTTTTTCGTATTGATAAGTTGAACAAACATCTCCAGATTCAGACCGATTATTGTTGTTTGTCCATCGTTGCGCACGCGCTCACCGAAACACAAGCGCTCTCTCTCTCACACACACACACACACACACACACGAATAAACTAGATCATTATCCTACCTGTTAAAGCAGTTTTCATTCATTTACTTATTTGATTCTTTATTTTTTTATTTATTCATTTATTTATACTATTATTATTATTATTATTACTATTATTATCATTATTATTATTATTATTATTATTATTATTATTGGTAGTGGTAGTAGTATATTTCCCTTTATTTTCATGAATATGTAGAACAAATTGCATCTTTATTCCGTGGCTTTGTGAACGACAGTACACAAAGGAAAAACATTCATTTCTTAATATTTCAGAAGAAGTCACGGATTTACCAGAGCAGTGATGTTTACTGGAGCTGAGACTGTCTCACTCAGTCTCAGGGTCATTCACGCTCAGCTCCCAAACTGAGTCACAAAAGGGATGAGTTTTCCCTTTGTTCTCCCTCCATATCTGTGCGTAATGGCGCGCGCGCCTTCATTCCTACTCGTCCCTCAAAACTCTCACACTGTCACTCTCTTGCCACAGATATTTTTAAGTTGAATGAAAGTTTTTAGAGCTTATTTCAGCCTGGACATGGTGGGGGTTCGGAATCTTGAAATTCTGGAGCGTTGTACGGATTTCTGCTCTGTTGGTCTTTTTGTTGGTTCACACTGTCAGCGCTGATAGAAACATGTGTTCACATCTGGAATCTGTGCTAATGTCTGAGGATTGGGATCTACTTGTCTCTGTACTTAGAGCAGTCCTATATCAAACTGCTATCAGCTGTGGTTTCAGTGGGAGGTCATTCGATCATTTCAAAGGGAAACACCGTCAACGTTTCCTTTAAAAACAACTGATGTGAACTTCCCTTCAACAGTTCAGAAATTGAATAAATTGGCAAAATGGTCGAAGTATCAGGGATTATGTATGCACGAGATTGTTCCAGGTCGACTGATATGATCCATTTTTGGCTCTCACGGTGAGATTTTTCTCACATGCTTCATTTGTTGGGTGCATGTGCAGCCACGACACACAAATGATGTCGTTTACCCTGAAGTGAAATCGTGTTGTTGTACTTCTGGCTAAGAATCTGACCACTCGCCTTACTCTGACTTTTACTTTTCTTGGTGATTTCTTGAGTACCTGTTTTTCGTACACCCTGCAGCTCATCTGGACCCGACAAGTTAACCTGACTAAATGTCAGATACCATGAAAACAGTGTTTAGGGATGTCAGCTCTCTGCTGGAGGTGTGTGGCTCTTAAAAGAGCCTTTGTGTTGTTTTGAGTTGTAGCGTGTTTACTTCTTGGCGGCCTTCTCGGTCTTCTTGGGCAGCAGCACAGCCTGGATGTTGGGCAGCACGCCTCCCTGAGCGATGGTCACTCCGCCCAGCAGCTTGTTGAGCTCCTCGTCGTTGCGGACAGCCAGCTGCAGGTGGCGGGGGATGATACGGGTCTTCTTGTTATCGCGAGCAGCGTTCCCGGCCAACTCCAGGATCTCAGCGGTCAGGTACTCCAGCACAGCCGCCAGGTAGACGGGGGCGCCGGCTCCCACACGCTGGGCATAGTTGCCTTTACGCAGCAGTCTGTGGACACGACCCACGGGGAACTGGAGCCCGGCACGAGATGATCGGGTCTTGGCCTTAGCTCTGGCTTTGCC
>RPOG01002692.1:69679-84064 GCA_008086565.1 Thalassoma bifasciatum
CATGGCTCGTACCAAGCAGACTGCCCGTAAATCCACCGGAGGCAAAGCCCCCAGGAAGCAGCTGGCCACCAAGGCTGCCCGTAAGAGCGCCCCCGCCACCGGCGGCGTCAAGAAGCCTCACCGTTACAGGCCCGGTACCGTGGCTCTGAGGGAGATCCGTCGCTACCAGAAATCCACCGAGCTGCTCATCCGCAAGCTGCCCTTCCAGCGCCTTGTCCGAGAAATCGCTCAGGACTTCAAGACCGACCTGCGCTTCCAGAGCTCGGCTGTCATGGCTCTGCAGGAGGCCAGCGAGGCTTACCTGGTGGGTCTGTTCGAGGACACCAACCTCTGCGCCATCCACGCCAAGAGAGTCACCATCATGCCCAAAGACATACAGCTGGCCCGCCGCATCCGCGGAGAGAGAGCTTAGACTGTCTGCAGCTCCACAACAACACAACGGCTCTTTTAAGAGCCACCTCACTCACACAAAAGAGCTGATATCCACGTCAATTAAGGTCTTGTTTTGTTCTTATTCTCTATCTATCCTTCAGAAAACAACAATCAAAAGAAAACTGCACGTTAACAAACTAGTATCAAGACTGCTGAACAGGCTCAACCTGGCTGGAAATAAGTGTAGGCTCAGGTGTCAGTGATGGGTAGTTTCAGTGGTTATGGAAATTCCTTAACTCCTGAATGCATCATCTGAAAGCTTCGGAGAGTAGCAAAGTGAATGAGCAGATAAACGATCTGACAAAAGCTCTGACTCTCGATACATGTTTATCAAGAATCTACACCAACATTTAGGTGCAACAAAACAGTGAAACTAAAATTGTTTAACACTATCCCCCCTATTATGTTTCCGGTCGGATTGACCCGGATTGACGTTGATACACACTTGTTCAAAAGGTCTATTATCCCCTACAACTTTCAGCATTCATGTGTGTCTCTTAAATCCCAGTTTCAGTTTGTATCCATCAGGAAAAAAAAAAAAACTCTGACACTAGAATGATTTAAATCTTAATTATGTTGGAATATGATGACACTGAAGGTTAAAGCCTGTTAGAGTTTTTGGTGTCAGTAAAAGGAATAAAAATCACTTCACGTTCTTTGTCTTTAGTTATACCTACGCTCTAAGCAGCTCCTCCTCAGCTCCGTTTACCTGAAACAGCAGGATGCTGCCACACTGTGGTGGTTTGGAGTCCCTGCACCACAGTTTCACTCACAGCATGAAACCATGAACACCCCAGCAGAAAAAAAAAGCTGAGTGACTGACTGAGTGATGTTTGTAAATTATGTAATTTTCCTGAGATGTTATCTCTAAATTGTAACACCTAGATGAAGCATGTGTTGACTGGAGGAGGGGTTGTTCCTCAGATACTATGTGATCCTCTTCAAATTTCCCAACACCTGCTTGAACTCACTTCACACACTTTAGCCTTCACCATCACAAGAGTTTTTGAGCCAGGGCTCATAGACGATTAGTTTCAGTTTATACTGGAGGAGACATTCTTGTTCACTCCAAGCAGAAAAATCTTTATGATATTTATGTTTCTCTCTTTTCTCTCTGTTCAAGTTGATGTTTCATGGGATGATCACACAGTAACATGTCAGGTTTGGTCTGTTTCTTTTTTCTTCAGCTTCATCCACATCAAGTTTAGTCAGAAGCATCACTCCATCTGTCTCCTTCTCCTCCTCTGAGAGTGCAGCTCTGCTGTCGCTGTCCCAGGTGCTGAATGACATCACTTCAAACTTGTTGTGTCAGCTGAATGAAAGCTCTTTAAAGAGTCACCTCACTCTACTACAGAGATGATTTCCACTCTGTGAGGATGTTCTCAAAGTCTTTGACACATACTGACCTGCAGCAGGCCATCCATTGAAGCATTAATGTGACTATAACATGTCATAATCATGACACTGCTTTTTATCCCTGTAACCCCAGCACAATGATGATGACTCAGCATTTTTTTTTCTTGTTTCTCTTGATCCATGTGCTTCTGTTTTTAATGGCATTCAAAGTGGTTTGAATCTGTGGATGGTTTATGTATCAAGTGTGTTCCCATGTGTCCATCTAGTGATTAGTTTTACCCTCAACATGCTAAATGTGTTTTTACTTGTCATGTAAAAACAAGCTGAGCTAATTGTAAATGAAAATGGAATAGATCTAGTAATGTAGAGGAGTATTTGGTTAATGCTGCAGTTTATGATTTCATACCCAGTGGGCACCGTGTCATCAATTTGATGTTGAAGATTGGTCAAGTTTTGACTACCATGATGAAGAGCCCACAGAAGCTTTGGCCTCCAAAAGATCCAAACAAAGGATTGATCTGACTTCCAATAATAGCATCATACAGTGTTAATCAATATATTTGACATCATATTGTCATTGATTTGATGTCTGGAAACAAGGCGTTGAATTGATGTCACATTGATGTCCCAGTAAAACTGCTCAGTGGGTGTGATCTTTTTATTCTTTCTTTGGGGATGATAACAGACAAAAGACTTGGCAACTAGCATAGCTCCATGCTAGCTTAAACTCTCAATCTAATTATACATGCAGAAAATACATCAACCTACATCACTTGAACCTAGCTGTTTGCCATTTTTTTCCCCTGATGTCATCATAAGCCAACAGACATTAGCACACCTCACAGTGCACCCTGAGACACTCATAGGCTCAAAGGTGTCTGGGGGCCCAGATTACAATGAGTCATTATAATGATTACAATGAGTCATTATAATGACTCATTGTAATCAATAAATCGAGCTTCAACTGAGAACTCGGACGTCTCTTTCTCGTTCCTTCCTCCCATCAACGAACACACGGGAAAATGGTGCAAGGTAATTAGGAAGCTAGGAGTCCATATAACTAATTATTAAGTAGTACCATCTTTGGGTACGGAAAATTGTTAGTACTTCTCAAGTGGGAAACCATTTTTTCTACAGGTCCATGAGCAATATTTCCATTTAGAAGGTTTTTGAAAACAATTTGACTATTTTTTTTAATTTTAATGATTTTTCCATAATATATATATACATACACACACACATATATATATATATATATATATATATATATATATATATATATATATATATATATATATATATATATATATATATATATATATAAAACACTGGTCAAAAGTTTTAGAACACCCCAATTTCTCCAGTGTTTTTACTGAAAATGATGCCGTTTAATGTCTCATTGCACTCAGACGTCAAAGCATAGCACAAATAAGCAATTGGAGTCAAAAAAGAAATGATGGAATCAATTTATAGACCAAAATGTATTCTAAACTGTTGACTCATCAAAGTAGCCACCTTTGGCAGATTTAACAGCTGAACACACACGTGGCATTCTTTCTACAATAGAAATCAAATATTCTTCAGAAAGTTCTTCCCATGTCTGTTGCAGAAGTTCCCATAAATGTGTGGCACTTGTGGGTTGCTTTGCTTTCACTTTTCTGTCCATTTCATCCCAAACCAGCTCAATGGGGTTTAAGTCTGGAGACTGTGCTGAACACTCCATGTTTTCAAGTTTACCAGCTTGTTCTTCTTTCACAAGATAGTTCTGGCATAGCTTGGACTTCTGTTTTGGGTCATTATCTTGCTGTAAGATGAACCCCTGACCAACCAGACACATACCAGAGGGTAATGCATGGCGCTGCAGGATGCTGTGGCAGCCGTTTTGGTTCAGGGTGTCTCTCACTCTGAACAAGTCACCAACCCTGGATCCAGCAAAACCCTGGACCCCCCCCCAGTTGTTGAAAGTTAAAATGAAGCCGTTTCATTCATAAATATGTTATTTTTAATATATGACAAAATGAAAAGCACCAAAGTGCTACTTATTGTCCTCTGTCCACCTATTTCTTATTATGTTAATTAAGTGTAACAGTGTAAATAATTCAGTGTTTAAATTCTGATTAAATTTGGGAGACAGACACTTTATGTTATTATATTGTTTTACTTTGAAAGTTCGAGCGGAAGGTAACGATGTCGATGTTGCGCATCACGTCAGTGCAGTTTGTTTATAACAAGCGGCAACCTCCGGTCTGACTCCAGAAGCACCAGAAGTCCTGTATAAGCAGACGGGAAAAAGGCCGTTTTCAGAGCCGGAATCAGCGTATTTAAAGCCTGGTACAAACTCTGTCTCCCGTCTGGATCGCTAATTTCGCTAACGGCACACACTGTGAGGGGGGTGAATTTTTTTCTAACTCGGCCGTTTAGAAGATATTGGGATCAAGAGCTTACCCAATCAGAGCCACAGCTCAGATCACGTGACTGACGGGCGCCCAATAGCTGTGAGTTTGGGCACTCATCACTCGTCCCATTTCCAACATGGCCGCGTCCGTCATTTAGCTTCGAAACAGGGGCTGTTTTCCAAACTGCCTACTACACTAGCGATGCCTACTACTTCGGCTGAAATTCAGTATTTAGTAGGCAGTATGTGAAAACTTGCGAGATCTGTAGTATACTACAAGTTCCCGGATGACCTACTAATCGGAGAAAATTTCTCAGTATGCAACGGACCAGTCTACCTGGCGTACTGTTTCCCACAATGCACGGCGCTAATGCTGTTTGTCAATTTGGGGGCGCTCAGGTTGAGGTGAATTACTGACACCTACTGGAATAAATCAGCTCAACTACAACACAACAACAAAAATGTGAAACGGTCCCAGAGATAAAAGTGAAGTGACATGAAAGAAACAGCGGTAAATCTGCTCACTTCATCATGAACGAGCTGTTTACTTTTACCAAATTCATAAAAGCCCCTAAATCATTTATCACTTTTTATTTTACACTAACAGCCTTCGTGGGTAATGAGGACGCAGTTTTTACACCAGCTGTAAAAATAAAAAGTCAGTTGGTTTCAGATTTATTTTCAATACACGATAACTTTTGGTGCAAGATAAAAAATCAAATATGGCGATTTTGCTGTATTTTATACCTTTACAAATGTGATAAAATCGGGACTTTTATCTCTCCCTGAATTTGTTGTTTTTCTAAATGAATTAAAAATGTTCCTTGAACCACTAAAATAATGAAAAAACCATAACAATTCTCAAAAAAAATTACAACTTCCTTCACATGCTTAATTTCATTTATTTATTTTCCTTTGTATCTCATTGACATCTAATTTAACTTATCTACTTTTATTGCTCCTGTAACTTCACCACTGATTGATGTGGTGAATTAATGACTGAAATGCCAAATGTACTCATGGTTTATTTATGATGAAATTAAACATTAGAAAAAAATCCATCAGCTCCACTTCCTGAAATCCAGAGTAGTATACGACTAAACAGGTCCAACAAAACAGTCATACTACATACTACATGTGGAAGTAGTAGATAGTAGGCAGTGCCTACTACCTACTACTATCGTATGTAGTATGTAGTAGGCGGTTTTGAAAACAGCCACAGAGCTGCAGTAACAGACGGGTGACGTCACGGAGACTACGTCCATGTTTTATACAGTCTATGGTTTATAGCCGTTTCTCAATACCAAGTACGCCGAGTGCGGACTCCTGAACTTCTGAAGCACAGACTTGAAAGAACACCTTGGGAGTCCAAACTTCCGAGAATGGAAGATCGCAGTCCGGTTTGTACAATTGGAACGGCAGTGTACTCGAAACGTCACTTCCGAGACTTCGATGTCTACCGCCGGTGATTATCCCGGAAAGTTTATTCTATATGTTGTACAATTCAATAAAAACTGCATGAAACAACCCCCTTGCCTCGGTTTGTTTTAACTTTAAATAAATAAATAAATAAATATTTATTTATCCAAACCAATATATAAAAGCCAGTGGCGGGAAAAAAGTTCCCAGTCTCTTCTTTTATTGAACAATAGCCACACTTAAAAGTCATCACATAAAATCTTCAAAATCTTCAAGCGCAAAATGGAAAATGTGCAGGTGTTGACAGCTGATGCGGCAGGGACGCTGTACCGAGAGGCTGAGGAGGAGGCTGCCCAGCTGAGGAGGCGTATTCGCCTCAGAAGAGCCAGGATGGAGAGGAGAGCGAGGAGCAGATGTGTTATATTAGCATTAACCTTCCTACCCATTGGTATTAGACACTAGACTGTTTACTCGGTACACCTATTTAAAAGCAACAACGATTTTGTACTGTATATACATATGATTAAACAAAGGTCGTCTTTCATTAATATCACGTGTATTTCATGTAGCCTGTGACTGATGGATTCATAGGCTGCAGAAAATAACGCACCTGCAATTCCATTCCTGATTTAGAGGTCATGAACAAACTCAGAATCACGAGGAGAAATAAAAAATAATTATACATTTATTCATAACGCACTTTTCATTTCCAAGAAATCTCAAAGTGCTACAAGGGCTGAGTAATAAAAAGAACATAGGTCCCAGAAAGCAGGTGAAAATCAGTTAAAAACATTATCCAGGTTATGACAGAATATTTTGCTGACAGACAAAGATATCAAGAAAAAAAAATCGAGAAAAAAAATCACTCAGGCTTAACAAATATCAAAATTGTGGACTGGAGAAGCAGTAAACAGCATTAGCATCCTCTCTTTTAGCCTCTGTTATTAAAGGACACATTTACCAACTTGGTGTGTAAATAAAAGTAATATAATCAGTAACGTCATAAATTACTTTTGGCAGGAAGTAATAAGTAAAGTAATTATATTACTTTTAAAAAGAGTAACGAGTAAAAAGTAATTTACTACTTTTTTTCAGTAACGGGCCCAACACTGCTGGTGACCCTGTCCTGGCTCGCCTGTGGAGCCTCTTACAGGGTGACCGCGGACGTCTTTGCCATGCCCTTGGCCACAGTGTGTCGGCTTGTCCATGGCTCAGTGGGGGAAATGATGACCATCCTCCATCAGGTCATCCATTTCCCCAAGCCTGAGGAGATGGAGGAGGTGGGGGCTGGCCATGAGGCCTTTCAACATGCAGCTGGTGCCATTGATGGGTGCCACATTAGGATTCGGCCTCCTGCAGAGCAGAAGAAATGTTACGTCAACAGAAAATTGTTTCCCTCTGTAATACTACAAGGAATCTGCAATGCAAAGGGCCAATTTTTAGATGTGTACATTGGGAATCCTGGCTCAGTCCATGATGCCCTCGTGCTGAGGAGATCCCCCATGTACCGCCAGACCTTTTCTCCTCCAGCTGGGTACTTTCTGCTTGGGGATGGAGGGTACCCTTGTCTGCACCATCCTATCGCCATCATGACCCCATTCCACCAGCCTTTGACAAGTTAGTGTAACGGAGTTAAAATGAACCTCTTTTGAATTTCTGCAAAATTGATGCATCTGTCATGTTTTATTGTACTTTGTTGCCACCTGGTGGTTTAGAAGCGCAACTGTATGGCTCCTGTATTGTACACCAGGTAGGCATGGTTTAATCAGTTTTGCTTTAAAATGAAACAATAAATACATGTTGAATGTGTTACTGAAGGTACTTGTTAAAATGATTTTGTTATTTTTATATGCAGTTAAAATATAAAATGCTCTTGTTTTGATACTTAAAAACAGTGTAAAACATCACTATACGATCACTTGTATTAAAAATGTATTTGATATGATTTCATGCTGTAAAAGTACTCTTTAAAAAGCAAAGGAGTGTTCCTGAGCTGAAGTGATGAGCCGATGCAGTTGCCATATCAAGCTGATTGTGCTTTTGATTGTACACCAGAATAAACAGAGAGCTTCTGGAGAGCAACTCCTGTGTGATTCTTCATCCATGATCCAAAGAAACACAACCGGTAACATGAGCTCACAGAAATACACAGAGAAAAAATGTTAGTTCAAAGATTTGATAACTCAACATACATTTCTCTTTGAAATCTGACTTACTGGCCAAGTTGAAGCACGCTTCAACAGGCATCATGCTCGCGCGAGGAGCATTATTGAACGTGCCTTCGGCATCCTCAAGACCCGCTGGCGCTCGATCTTTTTGAGGGCACTGGAGATCCGGCCTTTCTTCGCCCCAAAGGTAATTGCTGCCTGTTGTGTCCTCCACAACATTTGTGTGGCAACAGGAGATGTCCTGGAGGAAGATGAGGAGGTGGAGGAAGACCCAGGAGTCCCAGTCCCAGACGGTGCGGCAGAGGATGAGAGGGCCCAGTCAGGGAACCGTTTCAGAGCAAGGCTGGCTGCTCACATTTCGGCTCCAGGGGCACTGCCAGAGTTTCTTTGGGAACATGATTATGTGTAAAGAACTGTGGATATGGTCATATCCTGAAAAATCCGACCGGTTGTAAATAGGTTGTTTATATCACTTGTTGTTATGTTCTTTTTTATGTTCAAACTTATTTAAATTTGTATAGTTGTTACAAATACTAGTTTGTTGCTGTGTTCTTGTTTGTGCTCTGACATTTAACTTTCACTGTAAATAGTTACTAGCATAATTGATTTGTTTAAATGAACAATAGATGCTTTCAGAATAAATTGTTGACTGCACAGGCGTCCCTTTTAAATTTATTGACAAGCTTTTCAAACAAGCTTAAATATCGTTCAGCTCGCTCAGCTGCTGCTCTCTCCCTCTCCTCCTCTCTCGCCGGCGCCTCTCTCTCCCTCTGCTCCTCCCTCTCTGCCTGCTCCCTCATAAACTGGAGGAGGCTCTCTCTCTCCCTCTGTCTCTTCCTCTGTGGCTGGCTGCCCCTGGCCTCCTCTTCAGAAGGGGCAGAGGCTGGGGCTTCAACAGCGCCACCTGTAGTGGCAGTGAGGCTGGATGCAACGACCAGGGGTGGACTGATTGAGTGCTGCCCCCGGAGCGCTGCATCCATAGCCTCATACCACTGCCAGGTGGCAGCTGTTGCACTCCCAGCCTCTACCCCTTTCCCTGTCGGTGGGTCCCTGGGCTCCTAAAAGCAGGATGTTGAATAAAAATTTTGTGAAACTACTTATTCAATGATTTTACAGTTCCAAATCCCAAGACTGTTGTGGTTTAACCCTCTGGAGTCAAGGGGTCGGTTTGCCGTTTTTGCCTTCTTTTGATTTTACCTTCATATTTCACCTTAAAAACTGTTTGCCTGGCCTTGCTTGGTATCCTTTTTTTCAGCACAACCCCACCTGTTTGAATGTACTCATATCTACTCATTTTTACAAACTGTGTGAGCGCACTGGACCTAAAATTGCAAAATTTTACAAAATCCGAGTAAGAAAAAGTTTGATTTTTTTGCTCTAGGGACCACAAGCATTTGTAACGAATCCTTTTCATAACTTAAAATGACAAAATACAATGTTAATGTTAAAAAACAATGTAAATATTAATCATTAAACACTGTAATATACAACTGTTTGCATAAAAATGAAGGAAATTTCCAGGCGTTTTTGCACAACTATTTACAACTATTACAAACCATCAGGAGCCACACCCACAGACATACGTAAAAAATCATTTTCATAACTTAGAATGCAAATTTGAATTGTAAATTCTAAAAAAGTCCAAATTTAGAAAAAAAACCTTCATATATATTACTATTTACATAAAATAAAGGGAATAGCCAAGCTTTTTTGTACAACAATTAACAACTAACTACAAGCCATCAGTAGTTACAAAAATATTTCACAAAATTATCTGTGCCACACAGACCCCCAAGTTAGATGCTGTGTGCACACATCCTCATCCTCCTTTCAATCCTCATTCAAAACAAAAGACAGATCAACCTCTCTATACTCAAAGTCCTCACTCCTTCTCTTGGACCTGTCTCTCATCCAAACACAGTAAATCTCACAAATCTGCCTCAATTTCACTCGCTATTCCGCTACCGAGTCCGTCACTCAAAATCTTCCCCACACTCATAGCAACCATAACATTTTTGTGATTGGCTGATGTTGTGCACTTTCACCCAATAGGAAAATAGTATAGTGTTTTTGTGCGTGTGTGTGCGTGTGTGTATGTGTGTGTGTGTGTGTGTGTGTGTGTGGGAGAGAGAGAGAGAGATATTTGTTTGCTAGGGCTTACGGCTCGCCCTCAACAGAATCACTACTTTTTACCGTCTCATGCTGCACCGAACGCCACAATAGTCAATAAAAAGTAGGGCATATATGATTCATGATATCTCTGGATTTACTTCACTTATCAACACAATTCAAAAACTGGCAAATAGTTTTACATCTACACTTTCAGCAGAAGTTGAAACCGTGATTCAGCGAGGCTGCTTCTTGCTCCCACTTCGTCTTAAAATCGGTCACATCATTTGGACGCGCCCGCGCGTCCATCGACCCCAAAGGGTTAATGTTTATCAAAAATGCCATTGGTCGCCTATAGCAAATCATTGCCCACTGCCGCTTTTTCCAATTAAGTGTTTAAAAGAAATTTTAGAAGGAGTCTCACATGTTGATACATAGCCACATAATGAGTAGTCACCTTGTATTTGTCCTTTAAATTATTCCACTTCTTTTTGGCCTGTTTGGCTGTTATGGCCAGGCCAGAAATGGCAATAAAGTCCCTTATTTTGAAGATAAACACAGCTGTATCAAATATGGCCATCATCCATAGAAATTGTGCAAATCTGGCTCAAAAACTTCCTCAGGTAACAGGGAATAATACGAGCTTTTCTGATCAATACTCACTCCCATGAGGGCCCGGGTTTCCTCAGTTGTCCCTTGATTAAAATGAAGGTTAAATGTTAATTTTGATGTAGAAATCAACACTAAAACAAGTATATATAGGAAACTATAAGATACGCAATCATTTTGGTGAAAGCTAAAAGCCTGTTCCACTACAATGCACACACAACACATGCAAAGTTGAGCACATAACTTTCGCAAAACCGATGAGCCTGCAAACAAATAACTCATTTAGTCTGACCCAAAACGATTCACAAAGCATGTGTGACCGACACCGAGACATGGCAGAGAGCAACATATTTTAAAGAACTTCTTGGCGGTATATTATGAGCTCTAGGCGCCCTAACAAGGCACGCTAGCTTAAACATCACAGCAGGACTCGGCATGTCTGAAAACAGAAGAAAAAAATGTCCCCTTGGCCTTATCTTCATTCATCTACCACCTGTTTGTGCTTTTAATATCTGCATGTTCACCCAAAATGAACCACCAACGACACAAAAACCGTAACAACCGTAGTAATTTGAAAATTACAGCTTAAAGTTGTGCGCCCGTTCCCCCGCCATCGCTGGTTGTATTGAAATGCATTCTGGGATACTTGGCTGTTCGAGTCCAGCCCAATGACTGTATATAGAATGGACAGTGTGCTTCCACCTGTCACCGTTCTACGTTTTTGAAGCCAAAAAACCCAGTTTCTCTAGCCGCCATTGTGCAGCCAGAGTCTGCGCAGTAGAGAATTTCCGGTGGAGCAGAGTAAAAAAGAGAAATAAAAATATTTATTTCTTCTTCTTCAGAAGGTTTAGTCTCCTTTTGGCTCTTTCCCGAAGTTTCTTATATCCCCAGTAAAAACTACTCACGAACGGCAGCTGTCAACTATCGTAAAACGAAACTTATATCGCGGTTTTTAACGTCCAATAACTAATGAGAAACTAACTTCTCAGGAAAAAAAACACCCGAACACCATGCAGCCAGATGACATCGTCATACCACCTTAGCGTAAAGATGAGAGAAACGTTTCTACCAGGTATCGTAATTTTTTAAAGATTTCCCGGCTCATATCTGGAATACATGGGGAGGCGGGGCTTATGACCTATACTGCAGCCAGACACCAGGGGGCGGGGCATCTGCTGGAGGCTTCAGTTTGAGCCGAACGTCGTTACGTCCACTCATTATACAGTCCCTTGTCCAGCCAAGTTAAGATTCCAATGCATCCTCGTTGAAATGGGCGTGGCAAGAACACATCCAGTATTTAACCGTTCTTGGCAAAATGCGAACTTGTGTATTGGAACAGTACTTGGGCTGTGACTGATGACGTTTCACAAGTCCGCCAGAGCGCAGGTACAGAAAATAATGCGTATTGAGAAACGGCTAATGTCTCCGCTCGGGGTAAGTTGGTCTCTAGTTGGCTCCTCCATGTTGTCATGATAATTAGTAGTTAAAAGTTTATGAAATGACTTAAAAGTTCCGCAGTTCATCACCCAGTGCAGTTTTATGATGAAGGATGAAGTGTTAAAGTCCGCGTCATATGATTTTGTTGCGTATTATATGACTGTAAAAATGAGACGACAGTTAGCTTCACATTAGCTGCTAACTGTCGTTTAACGGCCGTCTAACATCCGTCTAACGTCCGTCTCATTCTCCTGTGACTCTTTTCTTTTTAGAGCAAACCCCAGATCAGCTGCCCTTACAAAAAAACTGATGAGTTGTCTGTGTCCCTTGATTACAGAATAAATTTGTGGAAACTCCATCTGCCTTGTTTCCTGTCTTTGCACCCATCACGCAGCAACACCAGTACCTAAGCACGAAGACGTCACATAAGCACGAAGACGTCTGCTGTGTTGCCACCACTTTAAAAACTTACTGCCCCCATCTTGCCACCTAGTAAGTATTTTTCTGGATCTGCCCCAGTCTCTAGGCTATTCACTCTATCATAATTGTGTCTAAACATACTAATTACTTTTGTTTTGTAAGCTAATATTTTTTGTCATAATTATTCACTGTGTGTGCTGTTGTGAACAGAAGGAGAGTTCTGGCTCTTTACTTGTTGCTGCGCAGGCAACAGAGAAAGAGAGTGTGGGTCCATCCAGGGGTGAAAGTAAGATAAGATTCTTGCAGGAACTGTGCAACTCAAAAAAAAATTTTAGTTCGTGCGCAAAGCATGCGAGCTTCATACAAGACAGATGTTGAGAAAGCCTGCTCTTTTCTGACTCCTCTCCACATCCTTGAGTGCATAATGTAAGATGTCAGACACATAATTTATATATGGAAAAACATTTATTTTCTTTACAGAAAGTCGGGGAGATAACATTACAACCAATAATAACATTATGAGTAGTGCAGTAGCACTACTCTGTGACACCAGCAGTTGACAGTGCTAACCAGTGTTTTCCCTGGCCTTTATCTGTTATTTGCTCACAAAATAACAGATTGTTGCAGTTACGGCACTGTGCCTCATAAATGATAACATGGGAAATGGATTACAGAGATTTCCACATTTTCCACAAAGGGCTGTAGTAGTTGTCTTCCTTTTCTTTGTGGCAAGCCATGCCTGTAGTTGAGATGGCTGCTTTCCTTCCCTTGGCCAGCCATGTCTTCACATAAGGCATCGGACCCCAATGTCTGATTGGTGGTCCCACACAGCTAATGAAGAGTAAATTGGCTGCATTCTTGGTCGTGAGTTGGCTTCTTTTCTCTGTGACGATATTGTTCATTGAGCTAAATCCTCTCTCACAATCTGCATTGCTCGGAGACAGTGTGTCTACAGCCATGAACAGCTTCTTCATTTCGCTAGGGATACTTCTGCCACCACAAATCTTGTACTCCACAAAACCAAGGTGGGCCTCTTTTTCATTGACATGTAAGACATGACTTANATTATTATTATTATTATTATTATTTTATTATTGTTATTTTATTATTATACAATCATTACAATTATTGCATTAAATCTACAATACTCTTGACTTACCTGACTTTGTTCCCAGCATCACACTGGCCCCATCACTGCAAAATCCAATGAGGACTTCCTGTAGAAGCTCAATGGTAAAGCCATTCTTCAGCAAGCAGGCCATGAGCTTATTCTTGATGTGAGCCGCAGAGAGACTATCTAGCTCCACCAGATCCAATGGAAATGCGATGGGATCCATTATCCCATCAACACTACTCCTCACGTACACTATCAGGGTTGATTTATGCCCAGTGCTGGTTGACTCATCAGCCAGGACTGTGATCTTGCTCTTGTTCTCGATCATCTTCTTGAGAAGTTCCTGTTTCATCTGGGATGAGATGTGCTCAACGATATCAACACAGGTTGTCTTGCTGTGTAAGACACGGCCCAAGTCCACAGAATTAGCTTGCTGCAGGTCAACCATCTTCTCAAAATCTGTGAAGGGTTTGTCATACTTGGCCACATAGTATGCTGTTCTGAACACCTTAGAGGTAACCTCAACTGCAGCAGCCTGACTTCTGGCATTCATGTTGAGCAGAGTATCCTTCTTTGCTGTCTCCAGGATCTTGACTACCTCAATATGTGCTTTTGAGTTCCCATGCTCATGGATTTTTTTGCGCAGTGCTGAAAGCTGGGCCTCCCTGGTATGTCCATTTGGGGCTATCTGTCCTTCAGCCCACTGACTAGCCACACTGACACCACAGGTTGCCATGACACCCAGGTTCTTTACATCACGACAAGAGGAGCAGCCAAGCATTCCGTCATGAGCAAACAGCCAATCATTTTTGCGCCTGAATTCTCTATACTGTTCTGCTTTCCATATGGAGGGATATTCTGGCCTGACATGACCTGTAGGTTCTTCTTCTCTCTCTGTGCCTGCTCCTGCCTGAAGGTCTCCACCT
>RPOG01002693.1:0-84005 GCA_008086565.1 Thalassoma bifasciatum
GGATGATTTAATTTGAGACCATTTTAATCACAACCGGATGTGGAAATGAAAGCACAGGATACTGAGACATATTCAGTGCCTCTCACATGTAATCATACAAATGTAGCATGTTGTTTGAACCAACGCTGGGACCTGACAGCTGTCAGAAATAGGCTGAGGTCGCAGACACCTCCCACATGCTTCACGCTGTCATACGTTATGTGCTGACTCTCCTGCTCTGCGCTAACACGTCTCTCTCTTTACCCGAGACTCATCCCGCTCCTGTTTGATTCCAGCACATACCGAGGTTATCTCCATCATCCACTCGCTCTCTGAGAACTTACAATATTGACTGTTGCAAAGCCAAATCAGCTCTACTGTGTTTGCGAGACGGAGTCGAGATTATGAGTGATCATGGACAAACAGACACAGCTGTGCTTCTCTGGCACCGGAGGCTCAGAGATTTCTGCACAGGCTGAAAACAAAGTCAGTTTTTAGCTGTTTTCCAGACTTCAATTTTTCACAACATGTTCTAGTTTTCAACCCCTGTAGATTCATTAACCAATTTTAGCTTCTGATCCTGTGTACAGTTTCACTTGTATAACACTTAAAGAGGGGGTATTGTGCTTTTTTTGGGCTTTAAACTGTCCCTCTGGTACCCCTGCAGTGGCTGAAAAATCATTTCTTTTTAAAGGAAAACTCTTGTTTCATTCTTTTAGCTGCTGTCTCTTTAAGGATCCCACTCCACAAAGTCCCTTCCTTCTGATTGGCCAGCTCTCTTGGCCAGAAATAGCTACAGACCTTGGTGTTTGAGGTCCACGTCATTCATCATGAGCCAGTTAGCAGATCCTTATGTGATGTCTTCATCATTTTAGCAAGTCCTGTTAAGATCTTGTGAAGATCTAATGTTATTTTCAGGATGGACCATTTTGATCAGTTTACAGACAGGATTTCAGTCAAAAAATCTAAAGTCTTTACCAAATCTTGACCAATGGGCTGAAAAAAATTACCCATGAAATCGACTGGTGTCATAAACACAGTGCATCTAACAATAACAAACTTGAGGTGACAAAACTTCACACACAAAAATCTTTTTTTTTTTTTCAAATAAAAGTTTAGGGTGGGCCTCATAAAAAGTGGGTGGTGGGGGGTGGTCCTGACGCCACTGGGCCCTTAATGTAGAGATTTGAAATGATGCGTATGTTTGGTATGAACATCCAGCACTGTTACTTTTCATCCATGTTCAGTACATTGGAAACCAGAAAAAAGAACTCTTTAACCTCCTGAGACCGGAGCTTTTGTCTGATGTGCATTTTTTTTAACTTCTCCTTGCTATTTGGTAGAAGTAAGACCTAAAAAGTATGATAACCACATTTGGTTTTTGTACATGAAGTTTGATTATTGGTGTTATGAGTTTGTTGTTAGTTATTGGTGCTATTGTAGTTCAATCCACGTTATTTTTCTCTGAAACGTTGTGATATCACCAAAAAATGATGTAGGCTGTGTCCCTAAATGTGGCTAAAAGGTCAAAGTTTTAAAAAGTGATTATCATGAGTCTGAGAGACAGAATAGTAATGTTAACAAATGTGGATGCCTGGTCTTAAGAGGTTTAACTTTGCTTCAATTCAGGGAACTTTGCAGACTAAGAACTACAGACTTATAAACTTGTGAGACATGAAACTTAATTCTTGAACTTTCTGGGTTTCGAGCAGTGTGAACCTCAAACTTCTTTCAGGTGTCAGATGCTGTGATAAGACTCAGACAGAAGACTTCAAAGCTTCTGACTAGACTGCATTAATTTACCTCCATAACCGAATCTCTATTTTGAAAGTAAAAGCTTTTCTATAACCCATATTGGGTTTTTTTCAGTAAGAGCCAGACTCTAAACCACTCTCACTGCTGGGAATTATCCCTTACAGAAGTAAAGCCTGCTGTAATTCTGCTCCTGCGCAATCATTGCTGCAGGTTGCATGTTACCTTTTGTCTCTTATATCGACCTCTGTGCTTTCATGGACAGAGAGCATTCTTCTTGAATGGATTGATTCAGATGAGTGTTCAAGGTTAGTTATTCCATGTTTTATCCTTTAAGCAGAGCTTGGAAAAAGAAAAAAAGAAATCATTAAAGCTTCTGTGGGATGGAATTTGACTTTTGAAGATTTTTCTTTTAGGTTTCTTTCTTGTATTTGATTGGACATGGAATGCAGGGAGAGGAGAATCAATCCTGCACCGAGTACAACAGGGACAGCAGCCTTTGTACATACGGGCTTCTACCAACCCAAATGAACTAACGCGTTCTTTAAGACATAGATCTATAAAGACACTGATTTATCTTTTTAACATACACAAGAATTGGAGACAACCAACAAAGGACGGATAGTTTCTTTATCACAAGTTTTAGTGTCTGAAACTTTTCCAAGAGAGTGGGTTCGGACGAGATTGTGACAGCCCTGTAAAAGATACCAGTTGGACATGCTGTGACTAAATCTTTGTCCACAGAGGGCGCCAAACTCAACACAAACCAAAAAAAATCTCACAGCAATTTAAGGGAATCTATTGTTTTTATTAAGAGGTTACTGTATATCAAAGAAAAGGCAGAGCTACAGAAGCTGAGGCTTTAGGTGGTGATGATGTTTTAGTGTTTTCTAGTGGATAAGATTGTAAGAATGAAGTTCACAATCAAATAGAGAGACTCAGGAGCTTTCATGGAAATTCTTTTTTACTCAAGGAAGAACATAAGCATAAATGCGATCTATTTACACTTTAGTAGGTTGCTGAAAAGACCAAAAGCAGAAAGTTTAAGCAATTATTTTTGGTGTTGCATCTCAACAAATGACATGTTTGTATACACATGTAACTCAAAGGTTAAATTTACTTTATTGGTACCCTTTCAGATTTGGTTTGTAGTGAATAAGTCAGCTTTCTTTTGACAATAAACAACAATCAGAGTGAGACAAATATAACTACAATGTCAAGGTGCTCAGTATTACAAAGGGGACCCTTGTAAATAATAACAGAAAAAAAACAAGAAGTAAGGGATTCATGACAAGACAGGAAAGAACTAAGATCGATTATCAGATTAAACTTTGATTTGGTGTATATGTGAAACACCTGAAAAGGTATAAGGGACACTTGAAAAAAATTAAGGATCAAATGTTTGTTTTTTTTTAAATTG
Source organism: Thalassoma bifasciatum (assembly GCA_008086565.1). Taxonomy (NCBI): domain Eukaryota; kingdom Metazoa; phylum Chordata; class Actinopteri; order Labriformes; family Labridae; genus Thalassoma; species Thalassoma bifasciatum. The sequence goes on from RPOG01002693.1 coordinate 3,152, forward strand.
TAATAGAAAGAGAAAAAAAGGGAGAAAAGTTAAAATTTCAACATAGGAGTAAGAAAGCAGAGAAAAGTTGGAAAAAAAAATCAGAATCCTGGAAAAAAAAAAAGGTCATAATTCTGGTGATGAAAGTCAGAACCACTTCTGTGTTTGCAGAAATCTAGTATAAAGCGTAAACAACATCCTTTATGTTGAATACACAACATCCATCATCATGTGTTTTACATTTTACATGTTTGAGGGATACAGCCATGACACATCTATACTCAGAAAATGATGGTGCACTTTTTCAGCAATCTATTAAATCAGCCTAGAAATTAGTCTTAATTTTCTTAAAGTTTGCGGTATCAGGGTTATATTACTTCATACCAAAAGGTTTATACAAAAATGACGCTAGAGCATTTAAAAATGTTAAGATATGCTTTGGCAGACTTGATATTTTTGGTCATCAAGGGTTTACCAAAAACAAGGTGAATAAAAGTTAAAGAGTGCCATTTGTAAGAATAAGATGAAGGTAATGAGAAAAGAAATGGCGACCTTTCGATGGGTAAGGGTTATTGTTTTAAAGAGAGTCAAATTTGAATTCAAGGATGTTTGGGGGCAAGTTTGAATCATGTGCAGATCAGAGAGGTTACTCAAAGTACTGCCTTTCATACTGCTTTGCTTTGGACCCTGAAATCCAGGTAATAATCTTATAAGTCTGGATATATAGTTTGTTTTGAGGTTTGAATTGTCCCCCATGTGAGTTGAGAACTATTGCACAAATATAAATGCATAAGTAAACTGTGCACTGAAGTTGTGATAATGTGATGATAATTTAACAAAAGCAACTGAGTAGCTTCAGTTATTTTATCCCCTCAGAAATATATGCTCATAATACGTTGTGCTTTAATGCAGTCATGAATTTTAATGCAAAAATGTATCCATACTGTTTCAGCAGCACCTCTCAGGAACCATCCATCACGGAGCCAAAGCTGCTCCTGTGTAATCATTGCTGCAGGTTGCATGTTACCTTTTCTCCTGCTGTATCGACCTTTGCGCTGCTACTGGCAGAGAAACATATCTCTCCAGCCACAACAGGTCAGCTAATGAGAAAATTAGATGATCAATCTCATTTTTTCCCTCCTACACTCCACCACAGTCTTAATTCATCAGAGCCTGGGTAGAGGAGGCTGAACCTCGAGCTGAGCACGAATTCCTGGAATACAGGACCGTTTAGTCCAAACTTCTGCAGGAGCAAGGAGGTAATGAGAGTAATTCTCATTAACGTCAAGGACTTTGACCGACGTTTGCTGCACATGACTGTTCTTTAATGAAAGCCATCAGGTAACCAAGAGCTGCTGATGACAAAGGAAGTCATTCCAGTCATTTTGAAGACAACTAAAGCTGGGTAATTACGTGCACCTGCACAGAAAGAAAGAACATTGTCTGTTTTAATTTGCTGGATGCTTTCTCAAGAGTATCTTTTGTCCTTTTTACACAACAGCACGGAGGAAAACAGAAGCTGGTGGATGTCATTTGAGTGTCTTACATGGACTCTAATTGGACACAGACTTTGACATATTTCAGTAATTAAAAGCCAAAGGAGGCGGACTACTTTGTCGAATACTTTTCAAAACTCCAGGAAGAGGATGATGCAAGTTTCCAAATTCAGTTTCACAAACTCAGAGACATGAGTCAGCTTCCAAATCGATAAAAACCTGACATCATTCAGACCCATGAGGGATATAGTAGCTGATGTTCCCCATTTTCATGCCATCACAAGTGGCAGAATCCATTTCACAGGAAGGTGTATGTACAATCTGTAAAAGTCAGGGTTAATGTCTGAGTGCTTTTTAATACAACCACTGATTCTGCCCATGACATTCACTCAGTGGATGTGGGATGGTGATTGGACGTCTGTGGAAAAAACAAAGGATGTAAGGATGGCTGGATAGTACAGATCAGTGTCCAGCTCTGATAATGCATCTCTCTCAGGAAGTGTGCTATAAATCAACATGGGAATAACAGCGACCACAAGATCTGACCACAAAATGCATTTCTTCGCAATGCACACATTATAGGACATGGAAAGTTTTTGAAAGTAAAGTTAGAGTGGCCGTATGTCCTCTTTTGCCCGGACAAGTTCTACTTTTCTTTTAGTGGCAAACTTATGTCTAGGAGAATTCAATTAAATTCCCCAAAATATGTTCTTCCTCATCTTGTTCTACAGACCACTGATATTTATAATAAAGCGCTGCATTGGGCTACAGGCATTGTTCTGATGTATCAACCTGTCAAGAGGTTGAGCATGCACTTTTGTATCAGTTCAGAATTTAACTCCCAGAAAATGTAAATTTCTCTTAAACTGAGATTTTGAGGCATTATTTATATTTTTGCGCAAGAGAACTATTTATACTTTTTTTCTTTTTTTTTTCTTTATTGTAGCATGTGGTGAGGGGTTACTATGGAAGCAAATTTACATCAGTTAACATATTTAAAAATGAAGACTTGGCTTTGTTGAAAAATTTCGGACCCAAATTAAGTCAAAATTTTAAGGATAAAAGTCAAATTTTTTTAGATAAAATGTAATTTAAAAAAAAAAGAGTCATGATTACAAAAAAAGTCCAAAATTTGGATAAAAAGTCAAAACCATGAGTAAAAAAGTAGAAATCTTGAGTTCAAAAGTCAAAATTTTTGATAAAAAGTCAAGATTGTGAGATATAAAAAAAGAAAAAATTATGAGAAAGAAAGTCAAGATTTTGGGATAAGTTGAAATTTCAACTCTTCATCTTATTAGTTGACTCTTTATCTTAAAAAAAGGGTCAAATTTACACAAAAAAAAGTCCAAAATTTGGATGAAAAGTCAAAACCATGAGTAGAAAAGTAGAAATCTTGAGTTCAAAAGTCAAAATTTAGCTAAAAAGTAAAGATTGTGAGACTATTGAAGAAGAAAAAGTTATGAGAAAGATCATTATTATCTTATGAATTCACTCTTTATCTCAAAAATTCAACATAATACGGGAAGAAGAAAAAAAAGTCATATTCATATGTTCACCTGGCTTAAATGGCTTTTTTTTTTCTTTTGCATTATTTATGTTTACATCACAGAAAATGTTATCTTCAAGAACATATATTGAAAAGGAGTTTTTTTAATAACTGTATGACTACTTAGTTGTCTTTAAGTATCTTTGGATATTTTTGCAGGATTTCCAAGAGGCTGGGTAGGGTGTTCTTTTCGTTTTTTAAAATATGGTCACCTCAAGTAAAGTAGAAGTATTTGCTTTTTTCCAGAAATGAACGAACATTTATCTGTGTTTATCCTGCGCTTATGCATATAAAGGCTACAAAAAGGCTTGACTCCCTGTCGGATGCTTCCTCATTTCTTTTTAATTACAGTGATGGCAGCTCTGACCATGTCTCTGTAACTGATGCTGCAATCCAGTTATCAGCTCAAGGCTTTTTTCTGACCTTCTCAATTAGTCTCTGGATGCTGTGTTTTCTTTTCTGCCACTTTGCTTTGTTGTCCTTGTTCTTCCTCTGCAATCTAAAGTCAGCATGCAGTCTAGAAAGTGGAAAGATTCTTTGACAAATATGACGGACTCAGCTAAATCAAATATACTTACATTTTGAAGTTGCGTGTTCTGAAAATCTCTACTCAAGTGTGTTTTAACTCAATAACTGACTGTGTGAGAATCTGTTTGATAGTTAATGCCAGTTTACCAGGAAGTTCCCCGTGAGGCAAACTCCTGAATTAGCTTGAAAATCAAGGACGTTTTCTGGGAATTCATGGATGTTTGATTTTTTTTTTTTTTTTAAGCTGGTATCTGTGTGGGTGATTTGCTCCCCATAAACCTCAGGTAGAAACACATCTCTTATAAAAAGAGCTGTGCTAAAACCATCATAACAGAAACACAGGTGCTCTTAGACACTCCACTGTTACCATCCAATGTTTTGTACAAACTTCAAGTTTTGGAAGCAAAAGGTCCTATGAAAACAGTATCTGATTTTTTTTGGGCAGCAGTGGTGTACAAACATTTTTGAAGGGCATGGGTGAAAGATAAAAAAGGGACATAGACCATGTGTTTTGCTTCCCCAGGGGCCACTGAAGCATATGTTTTGGCCCAGGAGGGCAGTTTATCATATATGAACCAGCCAAAGGAGAAAATAATTGTGGTTTACCAACCAGAACACTTTGGCATGCAATATGGCTGCCAAAAGAGAAATTTGGCGTGTTTTGGCTCCCAAGAGAGCATTTTGGTGTGTGTTTTAGCACCCTGGAGGGTACTTTAGAAAACTGTTGGCTCTAAATAAGGCAGTTGTGCATATTTTGGCTCCCAAGAGGACACTGGAGCCCATACTTTGGCTCCCAAGAGTAGGAACGCATATTTTGGATCCCAAGAGGACACTTCAGTGCGTGTTTTGGCTCCCAGGAGGGTACTTTAGAAAACTGTTGACTCTAAATAAGGCAGTTGTGCATATTTTGGCTCCCAAGAGGACACTTCAGTGCGTGTTTTGGATCCCAGGAGGGCAGATTATCATGCTTTATCCAGCCAACAGGACAGGTTAGTGTGGTTCGCCCAATCAGGAGGACACTTAGGTACGTGTTTTTGTTCCCAATAAGGCACTTTATCATGTTTTGGCTCCCAAGAGGACACTTTAAGTGGATGTTCTGGATCCCAGGAGGGCAGATTACCATGATTTAACTGGCCAATGAGGTGGATTAGTGTGGTTTGCCAACCAGGAAAACACTTCAGCATTTGCTTTGGCTCTCAAGATGGCACTTTCAAGCAAGTTTGGCACCAAGGAGAACACTTTAGCATATGTTTGTCTCACAAGAGGGCGTGTTAAATAAAGAGAGCTGTGAAACTATGTTCCAATGGTCTGGGTTTTTGGTTGCTGTTTTTGTTTCTTTGTCTTGTTCTCATTTTGCTCTCCTCCTCTTCCCCTCACCTCTCAGGTTCTGGCAGGAAGCGTGGCCAGCTCTCCCTCTCTCTCCTATGAGACTGCAGCAGAAACACACCTGCCACTAATCACCTTTCAATAAAACCCCAGTCAAGACTCCACCACTCGGCCAGATGATTCTACTCTGTTTGGTAGAACTTCCTGCCTCTGTTTAGCCCAACGCTTATCATTGTTGGAGTTTTTGCCCCAGGTTATATTTGGAAAGATTAGCTTACCAGTAGTTACCGTTCGCCTGCTGCCTCACTGGCCCACCTGTTTTCTGGCCTGCCTCCTGGATAACAACCTTTCCCCTCAGACCTGTTTTGTTCTTCTGTTGCTCATTAAAGGACACTGGACTGTGCTTTAGTGTCATCGTCTCCTGCTTTAGTGGTCCACTTGCTCTGAGACATAACAGCTGTCATATGTCAAACATTAGTGCTGTGTCACCACAAGTAAAACAGAGTAAAGAAGAGTCACTAGCTTTCCTGGGATGAAGACTCTATGCCCCTTAAAGCACAAGAGAAGCACAAGAGGATAAAAACAGCCTCCTGAGAAGTTTGACTTCTGTTCTTTTTATGGCACGAGAAACGATGGAAAGAGTCAACAGTGAGAAAGCAGCAGCTTCAGAATGCCTCAGCCCTCAAGACAGATGGGTTAAATTGTATCACTAATTAGCAATCAACAATCAAGTGAACACCTGTAGGTGCAATCACTGCAGGCTCTGATTTGGTGCAATGACTTCAGTAAGTAACCAGTTTTTTATTATTAGAAATTCACTTCTTACTTATTTTGAGGGATTTTCTTTTCTCTGTAGCAGCTCTCCATGAACTGTATCAAACCCAGCATGCCAGAATCCTAATGCACTGTGAGTAATAATTATGAATTGCAAATACGCTGGTTTCATTTGAAAATATATTTAGCCTCCATGTTCGAGCCGTGCCGTCTAACCGGAGCTCGTTTGACACCCGTGAACTGGCTCACTCATGTGTAAAACCAAAATTAGCATAACTGAAGACTTAGTCATGATCAACATGTGAGCATGGATCTAAAAGTAAAAGTGCAAAAGCCTGCCACTGAATTTATCCATTAGAGCATGAACATTTTTAGCCTCATTAGCAAAAAATCGCTTGATGAATCACAGTCACGGCCTGTCAATCTTTCTGTCAATAACTTTGTTTTGGAGTGATTCATTTGTGAATTATTTAGTGACTACAGAGGATGGATTTATTTCATATAATAGCTGGATTCCCCTTCTAGATCTGTTAAGGGACAAAACAAAAAAAAACATGGGTGAAAAGTCAAAAAAGAAGCTTTGTTTTGTTTTGTTTTGCTGAAGGGAGGGTTATATGTGTTCTTTTCTGAGAGAGTCTCACAGGGTTCTGCTCACTCAGTTGGGATTCCCATCTGCTCGCATTATCCTTCACATGTTTGCATTTTTATTGTGTTGCATGAACCTCTTATGGGTAAGTCAACATACTGCATGACATGTTGGCAGTGTTTTGTTTTTTTCCCCCTCTGCTTTGTAGTTCATATTAGCATCTCAGAGCTGCAGTCTCAGTGAGGAAGGACGTCCACAACAAAGTGCTTATGTCAAAGGACATCCGGGCGTTATTAAATATCATAGAGTTTCTTCAGCGGCCTGGCTCGGCTCAGTGAAAACGATACTGACGTGCAGCCTGGTGGATGTGACAAAGCAGACAGAGGATAATTGTTTAACTTTGTTTTGACAAAAACGACATCTCGTAGTCTTTGGAATTTAAACGTACATCTGCTGGGCTGCAAAGATGACTCCGTACCACTCTGATCTCTCCCTGTCTCCTTGATTATTTCTGCCTGCCCTGAAAATATCCTCTTTGTTAGATCCTCATTCTTGGTGTGTGTTATTATCTACAATAGCCTTTAGTCAGCCGGCTGGAAAACTGCTTTGCTTTTAAGACTTAATAGCTCACAGGAATTACACGCTTCCTTCTCTCTCCAATACATCTCTTCATGAAAACACACACAAACACACACACTTTGGTTTGGTCTGCAGCACATGAAATGATCTCAGTAAACACACCACAGTAGCCAGACACGTTGAACTAGAAATAATATGCTGAGATTGACTTTTCATGTTTGTTTGTCTGTGCAGTTCCCATTCAGGACATGAAAAAGAGATCAATACAGGGATAATTGACCAAACAGCAAGAAAAGCTGAATCCAGACATGCAAGGAGCACTGAAAGGTTCTGCCATCCATCCATTAAGCCATCCACCCAGCCATTATATAAACTTAAACACTTAAATGTGTCTTTGGTAGAGGTTTTCCTTGTTGTCACTATGCTTCTTAGTAATATATATTATACTTAAAGAATCTGTTTATTTCTCTTGTAAGCGGTGCCAAATTTGTTCAGAACATGCATATTAAGATGAGTAGCTGACCTGAATGAAAAAATTGGCAAATCTTGTCTGCCAATGCCAAACATCTCATTCTGTCATTGACTTTTGTTCAGTGGTTGGTGGATTTGCAGCCTGTCTCTAACATCCCTTGTAATATTGAGCTTCGCTATCACTTTGGAAACGGTATTAGAGCTCAATCAAACTTATGCTGCAACTCATTTTGCTTGCAAATGCCCAGTTCAAACCAGTTAGAGCAAACATAATGACGGATAACCAAACCTTGTACCATAACAGGAATGCCTACTGATTTTGCAAAAAAATAAAAATAAAAAAGTTGTTGCGGAAAATACCAGGATGTCCGACAAATTCAGGGAAATTTCTCAATATGCAGAGGCAATAGTGCCAATGTAGCCAATGTGCAAGCTAATTAGCAATGAATCTAGCAACTTTTTTCTAGGGTTTAGGGACTCTGACATAAAGGCAGGTATCAGTTTTACTCTTTTCATCAAGCAGCAGGTGTTGTTGTGAAACTCTCACTGACCCAAAATACTCACAGGTGGACAAGTCCTTCTGTGAGTGCAGGCAACTGCATGTAGATCAATGTCCATGTTTTTGGGATCAAGGAGGAGGCTTTTAGGACAGTTAATAACATCTTTCATTCCTGAGGAGTTTGAACTCACTGTGCAGCAGGTTAGCCTACCTCGCTTATGCACAGCACAATTGTTGTTCGGCTTCTTTTCCTGTTTATTGAGGGCTGCACTCAGTTTAAGGAACCATACTACCATCTATTGGCGAGTTAGAACACAACACTAATGCTTTAAGTTCTATTGACAGTAACGGTGAAGTTATTTTAATAAAAAATATGTGAATTTTGTAACTTCACATCCCAACAGAGGAAATACCTATTTCACTGGCCATTTTCACTTGTTTAATATTATTAAAATCAAAATGACTAATTAACGTTTGATCCTATAGAGGCGGTTTTCCTGTAAGCTAAGCGTACCACAGTCACTTGATTCAACCTGTAAAAAAAAAAAAAAATCTGGTGCCCCCTAGTATGAGCCAATAATCTGCTCATCATCACCATATGCATATTTTCTGCATCTACATTTTGTAGGATGGTTACTGTTTATAACAGTATATCAATGCAACCCTTGAATAATGGCTTTTCAGACCATAATGATTGCCTTGCTGTTGTTTGTAAGTGTAATGTTTCACTTGTTGTAAATATTTGTAAAACCACCATACATTGCCTGGTCTGACACAGACTCACTCACATCGCTTTCAAAGATTAGAAATCAGAAATCTTCCTGTTATTGTCTTTTTTGGCTCAAAATGAGGCATCACAAGTATTTTCAGGCTGTTTCATTTTGAGACTAAACTCCTTACTGGGGCTTTAAAAAATAGCATTATTACCATCTAAAGTAGCATGTACTCTGACTGAGTTTTGTGTGACTCAAATTGTCAAATTCATTCAAATTCAATGGAGAAATTCTCTTCCTCTAATGTGTTACAACATCAAAAAAGTCCTGAGTGCAGTGTTTGCTGTGTTTGTAACAACCACTCTGAATGCCTTTCTTTTCATCATCAAACCTCATGATAACATTTCCCACCACTTGTCTAAAATTGGACACCAGGGTGAGTCTTAACCAGCCTACAGCGGCCCCTCCCCTTCCTCCCTTCAGCTGGGTAAACCCACCACGCATATACAAACCTCTGCGTGAATCCACAATCAAACGAGACGCTGATTATTCCTATTTAAAGGTGGAGGGGGAGCACGCAAGGCTCTATAGATGGTTGCCATGGATTTCTCTGAAAAGCTTTTGGTTTTATGGCACACCCACTTCTGATGTCAGTGCTGGAGGACAAGGAGGGAGGAAGGAGTTGATGGAGAGAGGGGGAAGAAGGAGAGATGAGGGCAAAGGAGGGAGTAAAAGAGAAGGAGGGAGGGGAGGCAGCCTGTTGCTCATGATCATCGACTTGCTTCCTCACACTCCACAAGCCCTGTCAGCGCCTGAGCGGAGACGGAGCTGAGTCCAACAGGCACCAGGAGCTTCAAATCACACTTCATATTCTTCTCCACGTGCAGCACTTTGAGCAAACTGACCCCAGAGGAGGTGATCCAGGAGCACAGTGAGTAGATTTATTTTTGCCTTCTCATATTCATACAGCAAACTTGATTTTCCACAAGAGATAAAAATGCTTTTTCTCTTCTGTTTTCACACTTTGGGAGTTTGTCACACAAGGCACAAAGTTATAAATAAAAAACCTCAGTGGAAACCTCGCTCTGAGGTTTTTTTTGGTGATATTCCTGCTGCTTATCTTTGCGGGTTCATATGCAGAGCTGTTTGGATGGGGGATTTTGTGGTATTATAGATCTAATCTGCAGTTTCCTCTCTGCAGAAATAAGCAGATCAGTGCAATATGTCAGTGCACTTGGTGATTTTTGAGAATAAACATGAAAAATAACTCACTGTTTTTACATTTTTGAGCCATTTGGACACAAACAGGAGTTCTGAGTTGTTGTTTCATACCTGTAAGAGCTTTTGTTTGGAGCAGTTTGTGCATTAAAAAGAAGAAATCATTGATGTACATGCACCAAGAAAGTCTCCACAAGAGCTAGAGTATGATATTTTATTAGGCAGACTTATCATGTTTGATTCAAGTAATATAATTTTATTTGGGGTCATTTAACCCCCCAATTGTCTGTCTCAAAGATGTGACACTGATTTGCATTCTGGACGCATTGTATACACACCATGGTAACACTGCAGCAGCTGCGTTACAGCTTGTTATTATCTGTCAACATGACTGATACGTTATCACACATGTGGTCCAGGTTATTTTCCAGGGTAGTGTTCTGCAGAGTTTGTTCAAGTTAAAGCTTTTTGAATTCGCAGCCACTCTTTTTATTCCCCAAATTGAATTCGAAACTTCTGAATCCGAGAGCCACTTCAAGCCCTTCAGCGGTGAATCACAGATGAAGTTATCGTTTCAGTGAATCCACAAGAGATCATTTCCAGCACGGCACATGGTTCCCTGCTCTGAAACAATGTTAGATCACACTCACATGATGTGCTTATGATTCCACACATCTGCGGATGCTTCTGCGGGATTGAGGATCAGTGATATATGATGGATAATTCATCATCCTCTCTCCCTCCTCCAGGTAATTGTGACTGTAATGAGATGAACTAATGACTTTTTCCCGTTTTAACAGCTAATAGTGGCTGGCTGATTCGCTCCCACACACGAAAAAGAGCCATGCACACTAATTATAATCCACTATTCCCCTGTGTCCTTATGTGTAAGGTTGTGTGTGCTTCCTTAAGTGTCATCAGAGCAGATCGAAGAGTCACGGTCCCACCGGCGACACAAGAGCTTCAGTGGGTACTCAAAGAAATCTTCACTCGCGGCTCAGATTCAATACAAATCAAACAAATTGAGTGACGGATGTGTTCAGAAAGTGTGAGTAGGATAAAGTTCTTCTCTCTGTCAGCAATCACAGCTTTTTAGATGACTGTGAATGTCATCCTTGTTTTAATTATAGAGGAGCTTTTACTTCTGCAGTAAAACTAATAGTTTCAGAAACGCCTGTTAGAACTAAAAATGCAAAATTATGCATCTCAAGTCACGCAGCAATTCCTTTCTGTTCTTTTTCAATCCTGCGCACAAAAATCTGTCAATCGTACAAGTAAGCGTGGAAATAATCTCAGTTTTTGCTGCCACTTAAACACACACAGAATGAAAAGAAAAACTGATTCTGAGGGAATTTTTATGTGAAGATTGCAAATACCAGCAACAGCAAGCCAGCAATACTTAACTCAAAACTGGTCAAATTTGGCAACCAAGAGGCTTTTTCCATCCTGTGCTATATAATGGATTTATGTTTTTGTTTTGTTTTTCAAAAAGAGGTGTGATAACATCTCCCCCTCCTCCCATTGCACAAAACTGAAGCCAAAAACCCTTAAAATGGTGAGCCTTTGAGTTGGTTTACTACACGTGAATCTGTGCAGGGGTATAAATAGATGCCCTGCCTTTTCAATTAAATACAATTGTTATCTGACTGAGGTTGCCTGAAGGCTGGGTTAAGCTTTCCGCAGGAACATGACACATGAAAATGAGATGTGGGGAATCAGCACAAGAGAACACTTGTGGCTTTTTAACTTTTTATCACTCTTTTGGCGCCAGTTGGCGTCTGTTGGCGTCCGTTGGCATCCGTTGGCATCCGTTGGCGTCCATTGGCGTCCATTGGCGTCTGTCCCCAAACTGCAGAGGGCGATGTATCACAATTACTCCTCTACCAGAGCACTAAACTAGAGTAGAGGTTTGTGTTTGTTCACACTGTTTACATCATTAGATTTTACATATTCCTCTTCTCTGCAGAGTCTGACCACAAGGAATTGTTTATCACATGGTTGTCATGGTGATCTCTGTATGATGAATCATATAAACGCTTGTCTTTTCACTTTTGGACACTCAGAACTCCTGTTTGTCTGCACGTCACTGTCCAGCATATACAAATTCTCAGAGGTGCTCAATGCAAAAATGAAAAGGACCGAACTTGAGGATGAGGCTTGTTAGATCCTGATTTTTAAAAATGGCCAGAAATGTAACAACAACCCCAAATGTAAAAAAACAAACAAACAAATCAATAAAACCCTAAATGTAATAACTGTTTGAAAATGTAGCAAAAGTGCTAAGCTCAAAACGTGATAACATGTAGCCCAAAATGCAACAACTCATTACATTTTATGGTTTACAACATCTTTTTATGATCTTTTTATATAGGCTCAGGACTATGTCACATCATCTCCCAGTTGTTGAATTTTGTGTTTTATTTCTTTTTCTCCAATTACATTTCAGGTTGTGACATCGTTTGTCTACACAGAGCCTCGCAGACCTCGTGGTTACATCAACCATAAAACAAGCTTCAAGTCTACAGAATTACTCGTTCTAAGGTCAGTTTGAAGCAATTACTTACAGTTTTAGAAAGTTTAATGATTTTTTCCCCCTTTTTTGTGGTGGTTTAATTTGTCCTCCCACCGTTTCAAATCCTGTGCACAAAGTACCACAGAAGCCTCATTTGCCAACAAAGTTGCTGAGCTTACAATGATACACTAAAACAAACTGAAGACGTCCAAAAGAGAAGCTCTTAGCTGCACAATCAGCTTATAACTGCACTAATTATGTTAGGGGGAAAAAAAACATTTATTGGTGCTGTGAGGACTTTCCTTTGGGTGCTGATTGCAGTGACACCTTTGACCAGAGTCAGTAATGCTTTTCTGAGGATAAAGACTGTTTAGAGTAACTCACAGTCCGGTGCTCTGAGACGTGTCCAAAACATCAGTGAGTCCTCGTTCCTACCTGCAGGGGGAGCTCTATGTGCTTGGAACCTCAGATTGTGTAATAAATGGACGTAGTCTCCATGACATCACCCGTCTGTTTCTGAAACTGAGTTTTGAGCCATACTTGAAATGGGTAGGTGATAAATCTCCACCATGGACCGAAAAAATCATGGAGGACATGACACAAAGCTCAAAGTGAGGTCACCACAAAAACTGCTCCCCCTGGTGGATGGCTGCAGTATAGGTCAAAACTCTGTCTGGTCATTCATTCAAGATTGAAAATGGTAAAACTTTAAAACATAGTCCACCTTGGAAAAATGTTCCTCACATTCTTACGCTGCAATGATATGAAGATCTTTTTTGGTGTCATTGCATTTATGTTCTCTTTTTTTCTGCAAAGTTGTCATCTCATTAGTTTACAAATGTAAAAAGCTGAGTTTTAAGTTACTTTTTACGATTATTGACAGCTGCCATTCTTGTGTAGTTTTTACAGAGATTCTAAGATACTTCAGGGGAGAGAACAAAAAAGAGAATGGACTTTGAAGAGACCAAAATATAGAAATGACAGGCTTCTTTTGGCTTCAAAACCGTGCAACATAAAAGGTGGAGCCACGCTGTCCATTCTATGTACAGTCTATGGTCTCCACGAACAATTCAATTCAATTCAAAAAAGTTTTACTGACATGATAAACATACATTTACATTGCCAAAGCAGATGTGACATGAAAAAATGTATACACAGTTAAATCAACTTAACAGTTGTGCACTAACACTGTCAGAGCGCCCACCAGTCACGTGAGTTGAGTCACGCCTCTGATTGGGCGAGCTCGCGATCTGCTGTAAACTCAATGTGACCATACACTGCAAAAACGGAAATCTAAGCAAGTCATTATGTCTTATTTGTAGTACAAATTGTATTATTGTTCTTAATTTGAGCCACATTCACCAGACCAGGTCATAAAAATGTCTTATTTCACGTTTTTAAGACAAAAATGAGGTATAAATTGCTTGAACAAGTCAAAAAAATCTGCCAATGGGATAAGACGAATTCAGGAAGTTTCTTGAAATTAGAAAGATGTCTAAAAACAAGGATCTTTTATCTTATCCCATTGGCAGATTTTTTTTACTTGTTGCAAGCAATTGATGCCTCATTTTTGTCTTTAAAAAAATTAAATGAGACATTTTTATGACCTTGTCTAGTAAATGTGGCTCAAATCAAGAATAGTAAGACAAATTTTGCTAAAAATAAGACATAACGACTTGCTTAGATTTCAGTTTTGCATGAAAAGTGTCATAGTGTACGATTTAGGACACTAAATGGGATTATGTTGACTAACACCAGACTGGACAACAAACATTATTCATATAACCTACGTGAGTTCAATATGAGAAATAGCTACACCTGTAAATTTGCTATACAAGAATTTTGAGGGTTCTTACCAAATACCCAAGTTTGGGTTACAGAACAAGTATCGGGAATGATCAAACTGTCTCTAAAGAATTACCCAAACACAATTTATCACTGGCACCTTGTTCATATTTCACAGCTGTCATATTCAGTGACAGGAAAGCTGTAATTTTCTGCTCCAAACTCCAGACATCTTAAGTTCTGCCCATCAAGCCAAATATCTTATTTCCTCTGTCTTCATGTAACCTCGCGTCACATCCATCAGCCACGACGTAGAGAGAGCCCCGTGTGCCTGTTTGTCTGCTCCATTTATTCCATCTCATCAGCTAAAGTACTTTTCCTCTCACAGAGTAATACCGTTAAGACTGGCGGGTTTCCTTCCCTTGTCTATCTTTGACGGGTCATTGCTTGTACCTCCTGTCACCTCAGCCCCTCGGGGACCTGAAAACACTCAATATGGAGTGACAGAAAGACAGTCAGGTCCTCACAGGTATGAGACTGTCTGCACACATTCCCGGCCCCAGACAGATACTTTTATCAGCTGCCTGCAAAAAGGAAATCGTTTGTGAAAAGGATATTGTTTACATGGCTGAAAGCGATTAGGTGCTCCGACGGTTGCAGGAAAAAGGTATCAAAGGAGGTAAAGTGAGAGTTAGTTGATGCAAACAGACAACGCAGAGATGGTAATGTTATGCAATCTTTATATAATCAAGTTAGCAGAGCACTCACAGACAGCGAGAGCGTACAATCATCCACTCAGGCGAGGGAACAAACTGAATCTTGGAGAAAAAATAACAATGATTGTTAGAATAAAGGTGCGAACTTGTCTACAATTTGTGTGTCACAGGTTGTTAGCAGAGGCCTCATGTGGAGCAGTGGCACGGAAATGTAGGGTTTCGGTGTAACCGTCTGGGAGATGAGATGCTTTAAGAAGAGGGAGGGAAAGACAGACAGAGGACAGACCGAGAAATAAACTGCAAACAGAAAATGACAGAGGTGTGATTCTTCTCATTTGCTCATTGTTAGAGGGAGATTTCACTCAAAACAAACTTGATTGGCATCTCAGAGGGACGCTCTCTTTTCAGATGACACAAAGCTCCTTAAAAGAAGAATAAGGTCAAGATGAATGCATGAAGTCTTTACTTTTGCGTGGGTTGGTGTTGATTTCAACCGTACATAAAGTAAACGACCATTAGCGCTTACAAACCTGTTAATGCATGTGTCATCTCAGCAGAATACAGAAGAGAACATTGTGGTTCACCGCGGACGGAGCTAGGGAGACAGTTAACCTCCTCAAGCTATAATGTCGTCCTCCAGGATGTTTCAATATGCATTTAAACCGCCCACTTACAACAAGAAAGAAACACTTTTGTTTACGACTATTCCTGCTGGAATTAGTGGAAAAAAGAGAAGGTCCTGTGAGGCCGAAGTGCTGCCGGCGTGCTCGACCATTTCAGCACGGAAACAGATTTCACAGGGAGAAAGTTGAGTCCAGCTCTTGTGGTTTTGAGTCCATTTCTGGAGCCTCTTATAGTCCATTAGAGAAGAGCGAGCCGTTAGAGAGAGAATTGGTTGTTGGGGAGCATAAAGGGACATCATGTGGTCTAAATGGTCATTTAGCCTGAGAGAAAGAGAGCAGGCTAGACTCCATTTTTATTCGAAGCATTTTGATAAAGAGCATTATGTTGTAATGGAGCCTCATTGTCGGGCTGATGAGAGTGAAAAATTCAGGAGAGAAAGCAGACACTGTGATCTCTGCAGCCGTCAACGGAAGGTTAACGACTGTTTAATGTTGACTGGAAGTTAAAGTCTGTGTGGTTTAGATTTCCATGCTGATTACTTATTTAATTATCATGTGTTTGTATTGCACAGATTGAGTCTAGCTGAATTGCAAATCCTTTTTGTTTGCAATCAGACTGAATAAAATCCATACAATTCAGACTATATCTTACAATATACCCTTAAAGGCCATGTAAGTCATGTTAATGAGATTAAAAAGTCAGAATCATGTGATATAAAGTCAAATTTTGGGGATAAAAAGTCAAAATTATGACAAAAATAAGTAATGATAATGAGATAAAAAGTCAAAATCATGCAATATAAAGACAAAATTTTATGATAAGTCTAAATTATGAGATAAAGTCTAAATTTTGAGATAAAAAGTTGAAATAATGTGATAAAAAGTTGAAATTGTGAAATAAAAATATCAAAATCATAAGATAAAGACTTAATTTTGAGATACAAACACTCCTAATTATGAGAGAAAAAATTGAAACTTTGAATAAAAAGTCAAATTGTCTCTTTATTTGAACCTTTTTTTTCCTCATTATTTTGATCTTATGTCACAATTTCCATTTTTTGTCTCATAATCTGACTTAAAATGGGGGAAAAACTGAATAAAGACGGTTTTGATCTTTCAATAAGATTTTACTTATTTATTTTAAGTGGCAGACATGGGCTTGCATACAAATGTTAAGGGTCCATGATGCATTTAGTCGCACTGTGGAAACTTAAGAAATGAAAATTGGGTTCTCTTGGTAAATGACTGATGCTACAAAAAAATGGAAAATTTAATCTTTTCTGTCCTGATGATCCCTGTTAATTTTTGAAAAAATGTCAAAATGTATCAGGGAGTTAATGTTGGATTGAATATCAGACAATTCGACTGGAGTATTACTGCCATTGTAATGGAGGATGGATGGCATAAGGAATTATCCCATTATCTTGAGAAAACAAGCTTTTTTTCCACAAAATATCAAGAAAACTTAGTCTTTATCTCTGCACAACTGAAAATAACCCATTATCTTGAGAAAACAGAGCAAATTCATTGTAGAAAATAATGGCCCCTAAGGGCTTCTGTACTTTCTTCAATCTGCAGATGTGGATAGCCATCATTAATAAATCAGCCATTCAAGCCTTTTCATATGACACAGTTATACACATAAGCTCATAATAAGAATGTGAAATCAAAGGAAATCATCCAAACTGAGCAGAAATGATGCACACACATCTTTGAAGATTGATAAAAACAAACAATAACCTCTTTTGAACTTCTTTAACGCTTTTGGATATCTGAGAAAAGTCTCTGTGCTTTGACCTCCCAGGGTTTGTGATCATTATGAAGCTCATTAAAATCATGTAAATCCATATTAGTGATGGTGAAGCTCTCTTTAAAGACTCTCGAGGGGAGCGCTGTGGGAAAGGCGTGCTCGATGCAGTCAGGCAGCAGAGACTCACAACCCAGTGAGTCACCAGGCAATCTGGAGAACATGCCCTGTGGCTGAGCTGTGATCACGCTGGCACAGAGAGAGGCCAGACCTCAGCCGATCTGGTGGGGGAGAACAGCCTCCTCTTTCTTTGCAGCGTTTCATCTCTCTTTCCTAGATAGACTCCATCCCTCCAGAGGAAGCATCTGAGGCTCGACAGAATGGAGAAGAGAGAAAACACATGTTTCAAACAGGAAAAAAAAGGAAAAAATGTGATCAGTGGCTGCGGAGAGGCGAAAGCACAATGGCTTTTAAAGGCAGAGTGAGAAATCAAACAGCCTCGAGGGGTTAAGTGTGATTTAATCTGGTAGGAGAGCGGCGTAGGCCTGTGAATATCCACACTGATGATGTGCTGTAGGCGTATCGATAACCTCCGCCACACGGAGGGGGAATGTGAGAACTTACAGATCTGTAGCAGCAACAAAGATGGAGTGATGATTTCATCCTGGTTCTATGAAACCAGACTGGTGTTGAATATAAAGAATGTGGTAAAGAATGGTGAACAGGCAGATGTGAATATTGGAGGATCTATTGGATACAAATGTCTGAGGTCATTTTGGCCATTTTGGTAAAGTTCTTCAGACAACAAGATTTAGAATTTCCTGAATTCTCCTGGAGCACTTGTCATGTGTGTCTTGGTGTTTTTCTGCCTCTACATTTATCTGTATCAGACAACACTTCAGTCCTTGGCCACTGTCAGAGCATCATCCCTGCTGAAGTCACTGCAAAAATAATGAGACTAAGGCCTGTTTACACAATAATGTTTTACAGCGTTTCACCCTGAAATGCATGAAAACGCAATAAAAAAAAATCTGCGTCTACACGAATACACTGAGGGAGTGAAAACGCTGTAGTATGCATGTCAGGCCTGTAGATGGCGATATAAGTGTCAAATGCCGTATACATGGCAACAATATAGGGGCTGTAGAAGAAATGAGCCGATTATCTGGAGTTTATGTTTAAAAACTTATTCGCTAGTTGCAGAAACAGTGCAATAAACGCACGTTCTGGTAGAAAGCAGTCAGTAGATTTAGCAGCAGAAGAAGGAAACAATAGGTCGTTGTTGTTGTTGTTGTTGTTGTTGTTGTTGTTGTTGTTCGGTTCGTGCCTGGCACAGTGGAGGCTTTGCAGCGCAAGATTTCCCTGGCATAGTGTTTACAAGGAGATGGTGAAAAAGGTGTTTTAGAAAAGTTCCACTCTAGATTGCGTTTTCAAAAGTGTGCATTTTCGGTCGGCGAAAACACCATCTCTGTGTAAACGGGAGGCTGCAACGCCCGAAAGTGGTTGTCTTGTCAATGGGGTCTAAAACTGAGGCTGCAGATCCCATAGTATAAATCTGAGGACTGTGAGGACTTTATAAGTAATATTGTCCTTTACATTTGTGAATTTATGATCAACATTTTAAAATGAGGATATCAGCATCAAAATTGGTTGTTTCTGAATGATATCTGCGTTCAAGTCTGGTTTTCCTGGAAAACACAAATCCATTAAGGGCATGCAGACCAAAAGTCCTTTAGACAGCACTACACTGGTCAGTAAAGTCTAGTGGTGAGACGTTTAACATGTTTCAAACAGTAGTTTTACAAAACAGCATCCTGGTAAAGGTCGGCTTTAACAATGAAAAACAGTGCTAAAAAGAAGATGCACTTTCCTAAACAAATGCATGTCTTTGAAACCGTGAGTGATGGTGCTCATGAGAAACTGGGTTATATATTTTCACAGGGACTTTAAGAGTTAAGGTTTTCAGGACTTTATGTGAAATGTACTGGCATGAATTTCTCTGGGGTGCTGACCATGTTGCCTTTGGTGTTTTTCCACCTCTGCATTTGTCTGCATTAATATGCACCCAGATCACTTTGTAAATAATAAGGCTAACTTGTGTATTTTAGGTTTAAAGACAACCAAGACATGAAGTTAACACTTGAAATCTTAATCCCAGACTTCGATTTCATATGTAGGACATTTTGTAAAAGATAAATAAAGGACCTGAAAACTACATTTGGTAAAAACATACAGAATTTTTTCTTCAAGACATGAACCATCGTATACTTCTCAAAATTAAAAAACAACTAAGTCGTAGTGGGTGTTAACACATCCATGCTGAATCTCAGGGTTGTAGTAAAGAGCTTTGGGTTGGCGTTCCTCTTATTTCACGGGTGGAAGCTGTTGTTAAGTGTAATCAGCGGCTCACTGAGGCTGACAGTGCAGGTGCCTAATAACCGCTCAGTGACACATTCACATACCCGTTTTAGAAGCCAGGGCCTCCTTCCTGACCCAGAATTGGTGGTGCAGCAAATCCAGGCAGTGACATTTTAATTCCTGACTGGCTAACGTGCCTCCTCCGTAATAACTGTAATTGATTAAATTAGTTTGGACACAGGCCACGAGGTCGGCGCTGCACCGGTGATATCCAGTAAACGGCTTCTCTTTTCTCCTCTTTCCTGTTTGCAGTATTCTTCTCTCTCTTTCTTCTTATTGACCTGAAGGTTTGTGCTTTCAAAAGATCTCAATGCCAAGAAGAAGCTGTAGAAATACAGCCATTATTGCATGTTTGCTCTCAGCAGAGGTGTGATTATGAGCCAGAACTCACATCTGCACCCGACGGAAATCAGTGCATCGTAAAATATTCCAAAATATTCCACATTCAGCTTTTGGGCAGATTCAAACATCTCACACAGACAGATTTTCTTTGCCCATATGGTGGTTTTAGATTTGATTGGTGCACAAAGCAGTTACAGCCGTGGAATAACAACATCAGGCCAATCTTTATCACTCCCAGTCGACTGTGGGTAACAGATGTTCACGCACACAGTTGGGAGTGAAATGTTTGTCCCTCGATGCCTGCCGTAACGACATCACTGATGGTGTCTAATGATGCATAAATGACGGATTCATGTTGTTGGGATGAAGGCTCAGACATGCAGTTTGTGGACAAAAGGTTAATTCAGCTTTATTAATTTAATTTTCAATCACTGGCCTCATGGGAAGTTTGAAGCTGGAGACAAAGAGCTGCCACAGCAATCTGTCTCTTATTCTAATTTATTTAACCTTTATTTGGACTCGTAATCTTGTTGAGAGGGGGTCTCATTTTCAAGAGCGATGTGGTGAAGACATGAGCAGTAAAACAACACGTTGTTACAAAACGACGGGAAATTCAATCAGATGATTAAGAAGGACATATATCACAAAAGTAAGGGATGCAAAGATTGGGAAGTTGAAAGATTTACTTCTTGCTTGCTTTTTTCTTAAGGACCTGAATTATTTATGTTGAGGAGTAAACCTCTTATCGATCCAAACACAAGAGTCTGGTGCCATGTTTAAATCTCTGGCGGAAGAGAGAACGACAGATTCATTCTGATTGGCTGGAACATGTGGAGTAAACAGTAGTGGTGTGTGATACTGCAAAATTTGGTATCGATCCGATACCAAGTAAATACAGGGTCAATATCACCAATATCAATACTAATACAAATATTTTTTACATGGAAAAGCAGTTCATCAAAATTAGTCAAAATAACACACGACCACTTGAACTCCTGTTTCTGTTTATGAATGAAAGTGGGGGGTTCAATCGGAAAATAACCATGTGCTTTAATTTTTTTCCTGCTTTGTTGTAACACAGCAAATTTGAATATTTATGGATGAAAGCAATTGATTTATATTTATATTAGCATTTAAAATATCATTTTGATTAAACAGCTTGCACAGAATCGTAAAAATATTTACTGATAATGAACAAAATATGACATATTTAGCAGCGTGCTCAAAAGAAAAGTGAGTGAGAGTTGCACACGCAGAAGAGAAAGTGTAAGGGAAACTTAAGTATCGATCTCACACAAGTGTTGATCAATACAGATACCAACATTAGTATTGATATATCAATATTTTGAATCGATCTGCCCACCTTTACGCTACAGGATGAACATTTCTTCGGATAAAGTAGAATAAAGACGAGGTCATTGAAAGTGTCAGCATGTTTTTCTGTGAACACTGTTGATGTCTTGTCTGTAACAACAAATATATTGTCTCTTGTTTACAGTCCATCCTTTGGGTAGCATTTGGTAAATCATGAGAACTTTTATCATTTCCCCAGATCTTAACAAACGTAGTGTTTTAGATCATCGCACAGTTGTTTCTTTGTTCGGCTGTGAACTCAACACTGGGTGTGATGATAATCAAAGCTGATCAAAACAAAGTCTTAAAAAGTTTTTTGAGCTTCAGAAACAAAACAAAAATTTCCTCTGCCCTATAGCTTTGTTTTCTCAATCTATTTTTATGTCACTTTCAACTTTTGCAATCAAAGGGTACTTTCGGACTGCATGAATTTTCCCTCAGTACCAGGGAACAATATGCTTTTCAACCAAGGGAACAAGGAACTAAAGTTCGTTAAAAACCAGTTGAATCTCCTCCTGCAGCACTGTATGTAAAGATGACACCTTCATTGGTCTCACCGTCCTTACTGCCCTCTACAGGACTGGTGATATGCTGTGATAGCCTTCATTTTTTTCCTCTGGCCTGATATATGTAACCTATCAGGAATTTCGACCAGTAGTTGACAATAGCCACAGAAAACATGTAGTTCCTGAAAATGGAAACCTTCTTCCTCCAAAAATAAAGATATAGGATGTGGAAGCTCTACTTAACTGATTGGGAAACTCTTTCAGTGTGAAATCTTTATTCTAAAAGCTTCAGTGCAGGTTTCATCGTCTCATTACATTTATTCAGTGAATGAGCGAGCGTGGTGTTCTGCAGGCGATTATTGTTTGCATATAGGGCACTGACTTTCTATAATGACAAGTGGTTATTAGGATTGAAATGCAAATGATATACGGGTCTCCTGCTGGAATAATGATGCATTGTTCTGTTACTCATTCTCAGGTTAAAGGGTAACCACACTAGATATTTTTCCCAGCAGAGCTTTATGTTAAAGAGGCAGATTTTCTCCAAGTTATACTCCCACGGTTTCTTTGTGCCAAAGTGAGCGCACTGATTCTGCATAAAATCTGCAGAAATGAAGTTGAAGAACCACATTTTGGTATTTGATGTTTTCTTCAACCTAGTGAATGTCACAATTGTGATTCAAGAGGTGTTTTAGGGAAATAAATTCTGTGTTTTCTTCCTCAAGGTGTCGAGTGATGGTGCCAGGTTGACCTCAGGGATGTGAGCAGACAGTAAAGATGACCCTGCTGGCGGGCGATGGCTCCGACTATGACTACAGTGCCCTGAGCTGTGCCTCTGACGCCTCCCTCAACGCACCTCCCCTGCAGGAGGAGGAGGCCCAGAAAGGAGCCTTCTACAAAAGAGCGCAGCACATCCCTGAGCTCAGCACCTCCCATGATGACACTCTGCTGTCCAGCGCCCGTAAACTCCACGCCATCATCAACGTGGGCGGCCTGCGGTACCAGCTACCGTGGACCACCCTGGAGGACTTCCCCCTGTCCCGCCTGGGTCAGCTGCACCTCTGCAGCAGCTTCGATGAGATCATGGGAATCTGCGACGACTACGACGTCGCGCACAACGAGTTCTTCTTCGACCGCAGCCCCTGTGCCTTCAGGACCATCCTGACCTTCCTGCGTGCGGGGAAGCTGCGCTCCCTCAGAGAGATGTGCGCCCTCTCCTTCAGGGAGGAGCTGCTGTACTGGGGCGTCCCCGAGGAGAGCCTGGAGTGGTGCTGCCGCCGGCGTCTGCTGCAGCGAGTGGAGGAGTTTGAGGCCATGGAGAGGGCTGAGGAAGAGGAGGATCTCCTGGAGGACTCAGACAGTGATCACAAGGAGGAAGAGTCAAGGCTGAGTCAGTGCATGGGAAAACTGAGAGACATGGTGGAAAGGCCACACTCGGGTCTGCCAGGGAAGATCTTTGCCTGTTTGTCAGTGCTGTTTGTCACTGTCACTGCTGTCAACCTGTCCATCAGCACCATGCCTGCCATGAGGGAGGAGGAGGAGGCGGTGAGTTGACTCTTGACATTTAATCTGTGGAGAGGGGAGAAGTCACTGTGGGAGAAATCAAGCTTCCTTTGTGTTTTTATGTCATTTCAGGGAAACGTAAAGTGAGTGAGGTAGAAATCACACCTTTATTTTGTCAGGAAAAGGAATCAAGAACATGAATGTTGCTTCTTAATTTGGAAATTGAAGCCAGTAAAGCAGCACCTTAAACCTGCATTCTTTTAAATTGCCAGCAGAGAGCAACCCAACTTAAGGCAAAAAGTCGAATTAGAAATTAAAACTTTTCGCTTTGAATCTGACCCACTAACTTGAAACTATGAAACTTGTTGTGTCCATTGAGATGGAAAAAAAATGTTTATGGAAAATTATCGGCACCATGAGGAGTTTTAAGTAAGCTCCAAGTATCCATAGGCAGGTTGATCTTTCCCAGGGGGAAATTTAAGTTCTTTGTAAAGAAAGTCACATCATTGTCTGTTTTGCATAATGAGCCACTTGCATGTAAATGTCATGGATGCTGTGGGAGAGACAGAAAGTGTGTAAACACATCATGTCAAGGTCTACAAATGTACTTTCTTTTGCGGTGTTTCTTGTTGAATATCAAAAGAACAACCCTTGTCCACTATCTTGGCTTGAGATCACCAAAAGTGACCCAAAAGAGATACATACATGTGTGATTCATTGGCATGTAGTTGCCTACTGTGGTTGCAGTTTGGGAGGGAATGCTGTGAGCAAAGAGGACTTGTCCACCTGTGAGTGTTTTAGATAGGGGAGGGGCCCACGGCAGGTGCTGCTGCTCATTGAAAAGAGTAAAAGCTGGGTCATGCTTTCCGCGTGAAAAAACACACCCAAGATCCACATGAGAGAACACGTGAGGCTTTTTTTCCGTCCGCGCGCCGTTTGTTTGCTTCCATCCCCAAACTGCAGGTGGTGATGAATCGCTAGAACACGTCTACCAGAGCATTTAACTGGAGTAGAAGAAGTCTGCGTTTGTTTATACGGTTTAAAACATTAATTTTTTCGCTTTTCCTCCTCTCTGTAAAGTGTGACCACAAGGAGCAGTCATCACACAGTTAACAAGATGATCTCTGAGTGATGAGTCATATAAATGCCTGTATTTTCGCGCTTTTGACACTCGAAACTCCGGGTCGACGGCCATGTTGTCCGCGCTTCTCTGCACAGGACTTAGAAATTTTTGGAGGTGCGCGACACGGAAATTTTCTGCGTGAGGGGGACCGCTTGAGGGGGGCGTGGGTGTGAAAATTGTGTCATTCGTCCACGTTGGGCGGAGCGGAGCACGCGGACGCGGTAAGCATAAACGAGTCTTAAGAACGGTTCATGCTTTAATCTCAGTCTCCAAACTCCAGAAAAAGAGCCACTAGAAGGGTGAGGGAAGTTGCTAAGTTGGCAACAATGAATCTGAATCCATTTACGGGACATAAACTTATGTTCTTTGATGATACAAGTTTGAAAGTGAAAAGCAAGATCTGTTCTTGAAGAAAAACATTTCTTGGGTTTATTTTGTAGTAATAGCAAACACTAAAGCTGGACTGTCAAAAAGGAAAATGACAGCATAGCAGAAGAAAACTTGAGCTTTAGAGTCTATGAAGAGCCAGGTTATGTTTGCTCTGCTTGGTGAGGTTAGAGTTGGTAGATGAGCACTGGTAGGACATAACCAGGATTTGATGTACTACAGATGCGCTTCAATGCACCGGGCTGTGAGTCAGACTTAAGAAATAGTGAGCTCACTTTCTGGACACTAAACAACACTGAGTTTACAAAGTTTGATTAATGTCACGGTTAATTAAAGTCACATCTCAACGACACTATTCCAGCCACTTGTCACTGCGATCAACACCAAACACATCACCTTCACAGAGGGTTATCTTTAGAGCATCAAATACTACTGACTGACTGACAGAAAACAAAGAAATGAGATGTAGACTGTTAAAATGTCAAACTAAAGATTTCAGACCCTGAACCACCATCAGCTTTCTGAACAACACTCACTTTATTTCCAGAGACATTAAAGACGAGAGCCCCTCACTGTGCTCAGATTGGTGTTTTCAAAAACGAGACTGACACATCATCTTAAAAAGCAGTTATTAAAAATGTAATAAAGGCATGTCTGATCTGTCATGTCCTTGTAAACCTCCTCACGAGGAGAACAGGGAGACTGCTGAGAGGAAGAGACGTTTGTTTTACTGCATATGAAAAAAAAAAGAAAAAACATTGACAACTCCTCAGTCTGCTTTCATGAAATGCTTTGATTATTAAATCTGACTTCAATCAGAAGCATGATTTGCACTCTGCTCTGTTTTAGTCAAATGAAAGGAAAATTGAATATTGAGCCACACACATAATTTTCCTGCAGAGTGAAGCGCAAACAGGTTTTTAATAAACTCATTAATTTCTTTTTGGTGCTTTTGATGAAGTTTTGGCTGAGTTAGAGTTAGAATGCAATCAGTCTGCTTTTATTTTTAGATAATAAAAAAAAAAAGTTTTTGCTTTTAATTATCTAGAAAATAATCACAGAAATAGGTCAGAAGAGGTTAAAACCAAAACTTCAACAGTTCCCATCTGCTTTTCTACTCATTTAAGATCAGACACAATGTCAGTATCAGGAGATATGAAAACAATACTCATGCACACAAAAATAAAGATTAGACATGTTGACTTTAATTTGAAGTGTCTGAAATTGACCAACTACTTTGCCATTTTTTTAAAGCACACCTGATGTGAGGAAGAGCAAAACACCTTTATTTTTTAGCTCTTTTGCATTTCTATACCACATAATTTGAGTAACCTATACATGACCAATACAATCTCACTTTTTTTTTGTTTGTTTCTTTCCATTATGAACTACATAAACTAAATTCTAAGGGGGAAAAAACTACGACAGAGTATTCGGGTCACATTAAGAATTTTTGACTTAATATTTTACTACGAGATTAAAGTCGAAATATAATCAAGGACAGTCTATAAGGAGGAGGAAATGAGAACCACGGAGCAAATGTTTAATCCTTCCTGCTAACTGCAACACTCTCATCCTCGTTTCATTCTTCTTTTTCTTCTTTTGATTTGATTCTGATTTGATCGTTTCCTTACCTACTTCCGACACGACTTTACTCCGTCTTAAATCTCGTAGTAACATAATTAATTTCGACTTAAATCTCGCAGTAAAATAATTAATTTCTACTTTAATCTCGTAGTAAAATATGAAGCAAAAAAAAAAATTCTTACTGTGGCCCTAATACTCCACCGTAAAAACATACAAAATGTATGAAATATGATTTTAAAAATTACATTAATTCAATAAAATGTACAAATAAGCTCAACAAAACGATTTAACGCTAAAAAAAGAAGACACTGGAGGGAAATAGTTTTTTTTTTTTTTTTTTTTTTTTTTTAAAAAGGCAAAACTGAGATTTTACTTCCCTATAGATGAGAGGTCTCCAATATTTTCAGACTAAAGACCCCTAACTAGTGGAGAGGAGGAGCAGGGACCCCCTACTAAATATACATACATATATCTATAGTGTTAAATATTACACTTTATCTGGTACCATGTTTTAAAGTACCTTGTTATTGTGCATTCAATTCAACACTATTCAATGAATACCCAGGTTCATTTGTGAGGTGTAGTGAGTAGGTTAGCCTTGGTACTGTTATTTATGAACATACCTTGTCAACTGATACCATTATCAACACTGTCTGTCACCTAATTGTAAACAAACAAGCATAGAAGCTATTCAGATTAGCATTTTATTTTAAACATAAATGTTGAAACAAAAGTGAAAGGTTGTTGGTTCCACTGTTTTGCTTAATCAAACTTGTTATCAACATTTGAAAGCATTAAAAAAATCGCCTAAGCAGCCAAAAATGGCATGGACCCCTTCCAGTACCTCCATGGACCCCCCAGGGGCCACGTACCCCCTTTTGAAAACCTCTGCAATAGACCAATGATTCTCAATAATGGGTATGTGGCAAATGTTAAGAAAAAGTTGCATCTTGACAAATACAAAAAGAGATTTTGATTCAAAACCACTTTTTCAACAGCATTTAATTTATGCCTGTGCAACATAGAAAAGGGTACAATTTCCAAATTAGGCTTTTTCAGAAATAAAATATATTTTTGGAAAATTGCTTGGACCTTGGACGGCTGTTGACACCAACTGTTAAGCAACAAGGATTTGCATGCGAACAATAGCACAGCCAGAAATGCGCTGAAAACAAGAAATGTGTGAATTATTTCTGAAAATGTTTCACTGCAAAAGTGTAAAATTGTCTTATCACTAAAGTTTAAGAAACCCTGCAACAGAAAAATGTTGTAACAAAATGTGGGAGGGTTTTTTTTGGCATTTTAAAAAATTCTAATTTAGCAGCCAATCTTCAAAACAGACTATTAAACAGAAAGTTACATCACATCTTTTACTCTCCTTGAGCTCCTTAATGTGCAAAGGTAACACTGAAGAGGAAATATGGAGATAAATGCAAAATATTGATAAATATTTACAAAAAAAGGTACACGTTTTTATAGATGTTTTTCTTTTTCTTAGCTGCTGATCTTCAAAACAGACCATGTCAAAAGTTAAAGTGCTCCACAATGTGCTTAGACATTGAAAATTTAGATCAAGTGGTTTGTTGGGTAAATTCACACAAAGGTATTCTCAGTGCATGCAATTAAAAAAGTGCCACAGATCACATCCTAACAACTCCACCACCTCAGAGTCCCAGCATCCTGTTATAAAAAAAAAAAAAAAAAAAAAAAAAAAAAAGGAGTGTTGTGTTCACAGTGTTCCTGTCTCTGAGTGAGAACTGCAGAGTTTTTCAGGTGCTTTGATGGCTCTACTCAAACCATCTCCTCTTCTGTGGGAGTGAGTTTCATAATATTAAAAAAGTGATGTGGACTGTATTCAAAGGTTTTGAAAAGCTTTGAACCTTTTCAGCCACGCACTGATGCGGCGTCATTACCGTGTCTGAGAAAAACATCCGCCTTTACAGAAATCATCTTAAATATGCACCATGGAGAAGTTCAGAGGAAGCAGTTAGGTGCCAAAAAAAAAAAACATCCTGAACATCTCTAATCAAAATGAAAATGACTGGAATTCTTATTTATTAATGATTAATGAAGGAACATTTATAAGAAGAGTTTTCTCCATGATTCAGCAGATCATCTTTTTTCTGTTTTGGTTTTTATAGGAATGATCATTGAAGCAGCTTCACAGAGATCAGCTGCTGGATTTCACGTAGAAACAGTTCCCTCTAGTGACCGCAGCCTCCACTCACATCTGCACATTTCTCATCTTCTCTCTGTTTTCACTGTTTTCACCAGGGCACATGTTCCCAGATGTGCTACAACATCTTCATAGTCGAGACGGTCTGTGTGGCCTGGTTCTCCCTGGAGTTCACCCTCCGCTTCATCCAGGACCGCAGCAAGCTCACCTTCCTCAGGCAGCCGCTCAACCTGATCGACGTGGTGGCCATCCTGCCGTACTACATCACCCTGCTGGTGGACAGCACCTCCAAAGGAGAGAAGCGTCTGGGCTCAGGCAGCAGCTACTTAGACAAAGTGGGTTTGGTGCTGCGTGTGCTCAGAGCTCTGCGGATCCTCTACGTGATGCGTCTGGCTCGTCACTCTCTGGGTCTGCAGACTCTTGGTCTCACTGCACGGCGCTGCACGCGAGAGTTTGGACTCCTCCTCCTCTTCCTCTGCGTGGCCATCGCTCTGTACTCCCCGCTGCTGTACCTCATAGAAAACGAAGTAGCCTCCACACAGGAGTTCACCAGCATCCCAGCGACGTACTGGTGGGCTGTGATCACCATGACGACAGTGGGCTACGGGGACATGGTGCCCAGGAGCATCCCAGGACAGGTGGTGGCTCTGAGCAGCATCCTGAGCGGGATCCTCCTCATGGCCTTCCCCGTCACCTCCATCTTCCACACTTTCTCTCGCTCCTACATGGAGCTGAAGCAGGAGCAGCAGCGGCTGCTGCAGAGGAGAACTCACTTCCTGCTGCGCAGCCGCATGGCCGGCCTGGGCAGCAACCTCTCCTTAGAGAGCGACATGCTCTTCCCCATCGGCACGTCTGACAGCAGAGATTTGGATGACTGAGACTGATGCAATCAAGAAGACAGAAAACTGAGTGTGAAATGGAAAAGAAAAGTTTTAAGTGAGAGAAATCTGAGAGGGAGAAATCAATCAGACAATTTCAGATAAACAGGTGGAAAGAGAAAGCTCTGTAAACCAAATACAGAGGATGAAATGGATTTTATTTCCTCCCAGAAATGCAGCCTCACTGTGTAGCATCGAACTTTCAGATAAAATGAAGAACACACAGAGAGGAATAAAGGATTAGAGGATCAGATAACAAAAAAATGCCATTAAAGATTATTTTCTCTGGGTAAAATAAAAGATTACAGATATAAGCCCCACTAAAAAAAAAAAACAGAAATCCTCTTAAGTATTCCTGGAAAGTTATCATCTTCAATATTCTTACAGTGTTTTTAAGACATGTGAAATGTACAAAAGATGGAGCACAAACACAGCTTTGTGTTTCCCATGTCCAGGTGTTTGAAAGAATCTGTTACAGTCGTGTCCTCCTGAGAGGTGATCGATGTCCACTGTTTAACATCAATTATAGTCTTCTTCTAATGTTATTTTCTATTCAAACTCAGAAAATGATGTACCACACACTTCTTAGGATGTAAAAGTCGTCTTTATTCTACTCAGATACATGAGTATCATTATGCAATTTCATGAACAAGTTTGGGAATGTCCTGCCTGTAATTATTGCAGTTGCTGTCCATAGCTGTTTATATTTATTATTTCTCTAAAGTGGATTTAAACTGAAGTCCGTCTGTTTCATTGTGTCTTCACTTTTCATGACTTTTATTATGTATAACTAGTTTGCAGTGGAGGTATAAAACCTAAGTTTAGCAGGAACATACAAAACTACATCCACATTAGGACGCCGTCAGGGGGAATGAAAACTTTGCTTTTTTAGATTTCTTTTGGCCCCTATAGGCTGTAAATTTCGTGATAAAACGTCAAAACTATTACTTATAAAAAATCAAAATTTGAGATAGAATATCAGATTTTTGAAATAAAAAGTTGAAATCATGCAAAAGTCAAACTTTTTGAGATAAAAAGTAAAAAATTTGAGACAATATACCAAAATTTGGGATAAAAAGCCAAAACTATGAATTAAAAAAGTCAAAATTTTGCAAGGCACTAACACTGGGGTGTGTTTTGACAACAAAAAAACAAATAACAAAGCAATATACTCTAAAATCAGTGTATCCTGCATTGAGTATCCTAAACAAAAAGTATTTTGCAAGAAAGCAGTATTTTGTTTCTCTAGAAAAAAAAAATCAATTTTGCAGACAGGAGGTTTTTCCATCAATATAAAAGTGTAGGGCTTTTGTGCACAGCAAAACACTAGGTGGCAGCATTGTGTCACCAAAGTCTAACCTGCAGTACAAACCTGATTCTCAAAGAAGAGATTTTATATGTATTTTTTCCTGTAACACTCTTGAGGTAAGTCACTCTGGTCTTTATTTTTTATGTTTTATGTGATAAAAGCTTTATCCCTGAACTACCCCACCAAGGAAAAAGGAGGAGAAACACATTTTGCTTGCATTTCTTAATGCAACAGATGATTTATAGCAACTATCTTTCTTTGTTTTTTCAGCAAACCTTTACGTTTTTACAATTTTGGTCCCTGGTATGAAATTTCATACAAATACCACAAATTGCAGAAAAAGCCATCTAAAATGCTGAATGTACTCCTGAATATCCAGGGAATGGAACGGTTTGATTTCTGTAAGTATGCCACAAAATATTGAGCAATGTTATTTCAACCAAAGAAAATGTTGCATGAAACAAGGAAAGATTGCATTTGCAGATCTTTCATCTTGACTAAAGTGCAACAACTAATAAACCTCACATTCAGTTTTACTTTTGATTTAATGCTACCGTGCAAAACTTTCATTTTGCATGAAAAAACGTATAGAACAAATTGCAAACAAAGGGATTTGTGTGCTGTTAAATCATGGGGTTAGCCCCATGTGTAATGTTACATCAGTTTGAGTTCAGTTAGGCACTCCTTTTATTGAAATATAGTAACTTAAAATGGACACAACCATTTGGTTGAGGACAGGTGCAGATCTATTGTGTGGCAAGAGAGGGGAAAAAGAGAGGGGAATATCAAAATTTAAAACTGTCTTTGATGAAATTTCAACTTTTGCCCCATAACTTTGACTATTAATCTCAAAATTTGACTTTGATATCCCAAATTATTGACTTTTATCTCACAGTTTTGATATTCTTTTTACAAAATTTTGACTTTTAAACTCTTTTTTTTTTTAACTCAAAATTTTAACTTACGTCTTATTATTTTTACTTATTTCATGGTCAGTCAGTGAATTTCTATCATCTTAAACTGAGCCTTACAACTCTTTAACGCCTTCATGGTACTTCCACTTTTTGACAGATGGTTTATATTATTTTCAATTAGTCTTACTGTATTGCTCAAAACTTTCTGTCTCTATATACCACTGTGTTCACGTGAAAACTACTGCGGGGGGGGGGGGGNTGTGAAATGTACAAAAGATGGAGCACAAACACAGCTTTGTGTTTCCCATGTCCAGGTGTTTGAAAGAATCTGTTACAGTCGTGTCCTCCTGAGAGGTGATCGATGTCCACTGTTTAACATCAATTATAGTCTTCTTCTAATGTTATTTTCTATTCAAACTCAGAAAATGATGTACCACACACTTCTTAGGATGTAAAAGTCGTCTTTATTCTACTCAGATACATGAGTATCATTATGCAATTTCATGAACAAGTTTGGGAATGTCCTGCCTGTAATTATTGCAGTTGCTGTCCATAGCTGTTTATATTTATTATTTCTCTAAAGTGGATTTAAACTGAAGTCCGTCTGTTTCATTGTGTCTTCACTTTTCATGACTTTTATTATGTATAACTAGTTTGCAGTGGACATATAAAACCTAAGTTTAGCAGGAATACACAAAACAGGGACAATTGACTACATCCACATTAGGACACTGTCAGGGGTAAGTGTAGAGTTAAACTCTTGCTGGTACTAAAACTTCAGGTCCATTTCTGCAAGTTAAAAAAAGAATGAAAACTTTGCTTTTTTAGATTTCTTTTGGCACCTATAGGTTGTAAATTTTGTGATAAAACGTCAAAACTATTACTTTTTAAAAAATCAAAATTTGAGATAGAATATCAGATTTTTGAGATAAAAAGTTGAATTCATGCAAAAGTCAAAATTTTTTAGATAAAAAGTTAAAAAAAATGAGACAATATACCAAAATTTGAGATAAAAAGCCAAAACTATGAATTAAAAAAGTCAAAATTTAGCAAGGCACTAATACTGGGGTGTGTTTTGACAACAAATAACAAATAACAAAGCAATATACTCTAAAATCAGTGTATCCTGCATTGAGTATCCTAAACAAAAAGTATTTTGCAGGAAAGCAGTAGTTTGTTTCTCTAGAAAAAAAAAATCAATTTTGCAGACAGGAGGTTTTTCCATCAATATAAAAGTGTAGGGCTTTTGTGCACAGCAAAAAAAGATATGTTACTGGAGTTAAACACTAGGTGGCAGCATTGTGACATCAAAGTCTAACCTGCAGTACAAACCTGATTCTCAAAGAAGAGATTTTATATGTATTTTTTCCTGTAACACTCTTAAGGTAAGTCACTCTGGTCTTTATTTTTTATGTTTTATGTGATAAAAGCTTAATCCTTGAACTACCCCACCAAGGAAAAAGGAGGAGAAACACATTTTGCTTGCATTTCTTATTGCAATGGATGAGTTATAGCAACTATCTTTCTTTGTTTTTTCAGCCAACCTTTAAGTATTTAATATTTTGGTCCCTACCCAATGGTATGAAATGTCATACAAATACCACAAATTTCAGAAAAAGCCATCTAAAATGCTGAATGTACTCCTGAATATCCAGGGAATGGAACATTTTGATTTCTGTAAGTATGCCACAAAATATTGAGCAATGTTATTTCATCCAATGAAAATGTTGCATGAAAAAAGGAAAGACTGCATTTGCAGATCTTTCATCTTGACTAAAGTGCAACAACTAATAAACCTCACATTCAGTTTTACTTTTGATTCAATGCTAACGTGCAAAACTTTCATTTTGCATGAAAAAACATATAGAACAAATTGCAAACAAAGGGATTTGTGTGCTGTTAAATCATGGGGTTAGCCCCATGTTTAATGCTAAATCAGTTTGAGTTCAGTTAGGCACTCCTCTTATTGAAATATAGTAACTTAAAATGGACACAACCATTTGGTTGAGGACAGGTGCAGATCTAGAAAAATATTTATTGGGTGGCAAGAGAGGGGAAAGAGAGAGGGGAATATCAAAAGTAAAAACTGTCTTTGATGAAATTTCAACTTTTGCCCCATAATTTTGACTACTAATCTCAAAATTTGACTTTGATATCCCAAATTATTGACTTTTATCTCACAGTTTTGACATTCTTATTACAAAATTTTGACTTTTAAACTCTTTTTGTAACTCAAAATTTTAACTTACTTCTTATTATCTTGACTTATTTCATGGTCAGTCAGTGAATTTCTATCTTAAACTGAGCCCTACAACTCTTTAACGCCTTCATGGTACTTCCACTTTTTGACAGACGGTTTATAACATTTTCAATTAGTCTTACTGTGTTGCTCAAAACTTTCTGTCTCTTAATACCACTGTGTTCACATGAAAACTGCTGCGGGGTGCTGGAGATGGGGGTGGTAAAGTCACGTCATCTCATCCACTACAGTTGTTAATTCGATGTGGTTTAACTTTTCTTTGGATTAAATCTGTATAACAGGAGTGGCAAGGCTTTTTTTAGGGGGGCAGCTGCCACCCTGTGCCCCCACCCCGGTAGATCCGGCCCTGGTTGACGAGGTAGTTAATGAGTTAAAGTGTGTCTACTGTTCCACACACACAAAAAAAGAAATCAAAGTTTGAAACTAGGTCTGAAAGAAACTTTCACTTTAGTATAATTGTTCACATGTTGTGCTTGGCTGAGTTCACACCTGTCGTGGACGTTTTTCATAACCATTTATATTATCACCTGTATGGTCAGTGGTCCACGCTTGAACCTGCACGCGCCCACAGGTGAGGAGGGACTTCTCATGAAACGCCATTCATCTAAATCTGGGCTCGATTGAGCAGAAGACACATCCACCAATCAGAGCCTGACAGTTCTCGGGACGCCCCGCCCCCTCCCTGCCTCTAATATCACATCACAGTGTTTTGGTCATGATTTGGTGATCCTGCACTGGAGCTGCGTGTCGGGCTGCTGCCACGCGTAACGCTCGGATCACAGTCATTCCAGGCAAATCGAGCCCACGGATCTTATTTATTATCATTTCACTCTATGTGTGAATGAGGAATGTGTTTTTAGCTTTGGAGTGATTCCTCGTCATGACCTCCCCGGGCCGTCCCTCCAGCTGAATGGGATTCCTGATCGCTCCTTTTGGCACCGACTGTCCGTCTCTGCTCCTTCTTTTGCTGGAAGATTTCCGGATCTGTGCGCTTTTTGGTTTCTCTGATCGGTTCATGAATCATTTGGTGTGATATCTGCCTCTGTGATCGGCAGGAGAGCGACGACGCCAAATCTACGGTAGCCTGCGCGTCAGGGTGAGTAGCCTCAACTTGTTATTCCAGTGCGGAGAAATACAGTAATGACAGAGAGAAGGGAAGACACAGACAGGGGTTAATTAAAAATAAATGAGGGGCTTGATCTGAGCCTTCAAATGGACATAAACCTGACTTTAACTTCTCTTTTGGGCTCTCTGTGACCTAATTAACCTCTAATTTCTTCCTTCCCTTTGTAAGATGTTTGCTTTAATAATTGCTCCTGTTAATAAGGATCATTAAAAGGAGGTCACACTGTTATTTTCTCGCTGAATCACCGGCTGCACCCTTAACCATAAGAGCTGAGCCAGTCTGAGAGGTGTGAAAAATACAACCTGCAGCCTTTGATTTATAAGCTACTACAGTCTGCAGCACTTGTGGGAACACAGAGAGCTCTTTTCTACTTCTCTCCTTGGGGGAAGTGAGTCTAATAGTCAAAGTGAAACCTGTAGGGAAAGCTTTTTCAGGGAACTTCCTGCATTGTCAAATGATCAAAGTCTTTTAACAGGAGTGGCTTAAAATAATTCAGCTTCTTCATTTAGAAGAATACCACCAGGCTTTCCTTCCTTCCTCCATGATCCCACACACTTCCAAGACACGCTGTCATATGCTTAGGATTAGTCTCTCCCACTCAACGTGACTCAAAGGCCCAAATATTGACTTAATGTGGTGGTAACTAATAATAGAAAAGACTAGTTTTACCTACATCTTAAGGTAATTGACCAATTTGCCTGTAATGTCTTTAAATCCAGCCCCCACTTTCCTCCAGTTTTCACATGAGCTCTCTTGACTGCTGATCCGGGATCAGTGCACACATCTGCTAGCTGTCACCCATCTAAAAAATTAAACCTGATTCCCCGTCTAGACCAGATTTACTCTCAGGCACTGAAAGTTCACTCTGTCGCTTTGTGCTCAACATCAAATTATGACACTTAACAATCATGACACTTGAGATAAAGCACTTTATACACGCACAGACACACTTGAGCCTCCTGCCTCAGTGTTGTTGCTCAGCCTTAAACCTAAATATTGTACACAAACCGGCTTGTTTTTGCTGCAGCTGTTTGTAATCCTCTCTGAATGGAAAACACGTCATGAAAGAGGTAATTTTTTAATGAAATAAAATTGCCATTTGATTATCAGTAATGCATTTGACTAATCCTCCCCAGATTTTGCTTGTGTGTGTGTGTTTTTTTATACTTCCTGGTGGAATTAGACTCTTTGGCAGCATTTGCGCACAAACATATTTTATCCGATGGATTCAATATCCTGAGGTTTTATGTCGGGGCCGATGACATGCAAAATGACCCTGAGGATGAAGCCATGTTGCGTGTCAACACCCCAGGCTGTGAATCATACATCCTGCTCAGGAGATCATGAGAAAATGCTGCCAGTTTCTGAAGGATATTAGCATGCATTTTGCAACCTGGCAACACAACCCAGCAGAGAAAGTGAGACTCAAAGTGGTACGAGATGGAGCATTGTACTTTTCCTAACTGGCAGATTTCAGGCTCCACAGAGGGGACCTAATGCTCCTTGGAATCCCATGAATGCCCTCCAGTGAAAGCCGTAGATGTTTATGTCAGCTCCAATGAGATTGGTGGAAAAGTGGCTCTTGAGACTGAAATTCCTCCTAATTGGCAACGTGGCTATGGACTGGCTCCTTTGTCCGCCCGTATACTGGAGTGGTCTGTCTGTCAGGGTGATACACTGAGTCTGGGCATCAATGAGCTGCTTGTTTCCTGGAGAATCGGTCGCTTTTGGACAAGTCGCTTCTCAAAATTTGCCTTTGTGCACCTATTCAGAAAGGGGAAGGGAAGCATTTAAGGGTGGTCTTTAGAGGGACCTGTTTCTCAAGCATGCCAGCCAAACACTTTGATAGTGATGTGTGTGTGTATATGTGTGTATGTGTGTGTGTGCCTCTGCTTTTAAAGCACTCAAGCAAAGTGAGCAGCTGCAGAGTGTAGCTGAAGGTTTGCTGAGTTCATCATTTGATGTTGCAGAGTGTCCCACTTTCCTTTAGGTCAGATGAGGATTAATTGGCATTGAGCTTCGAGGACATATTGTAGTTGTTGGTGATACTTTAAAGAGGTTCCAGCTGATCGGTTGGGTAAAAGGCTGGTGCACAAAGTCACGAGTCTTGTAGTACTCGTAGTATGCCTCCTCTTTGTTGAGACAACACAATTCCCTTTTGGCTTTGGAGCTCTTAACAAACAAAACACTTGTCTGACGCCAGAACCAACCCACCGTCTTTGTGCCAATGAGAGAGGAAACGAGGGAGTGTACAGACGGGAAAGGGGTACGAGCTTTGTGATGGTTTCCCGCTGACAAAAGCTTTTGAATATTTCATGTGGCAGATACTAAACTTCTGTCGCTCTGGCCCAGATTTGGTGCTAATTAGTGCCCGGCGACTTTCAAGGGCACATGGCTGAGCATGGGAACGCCAGTGCCACCTGTTCTCTCACTCGTTCTCATCCTCACATCCACTCCCATGCTCTTTTTGTCTCTCTTTGAGCTTGATGTGGCCTAGTTTTGCGTCAGGCGTCACTTTACCAGCCATTAAAACATCAAATCCATAACAGCCTTTTAAGTGAAATGAGGGCTCTTATGTAAACCACATTAAGCATTAAAAAAGAGAGAGAGTAAGTGTGAATGTGACATCAAAATATGAATTCAAGAGGCTTCATTTGGTTTGTTTTCAATGAGGAAGAGATCAGAATTATGACATATATGAAAGTGGAAGTGTTAAAACCTATGCTGCTGAAACAAGCACTTCTAGCCTTTAAAGTTGTATCTACATAAAACACAGACATGGGCACAGAGACGTGGCCCACTAATTTGTAAAGAGCTCTCATCTTGGGATGCTGACTCAACTTAACTTTCAATCACCTGAAAAAGTGCAAAGAAGAGGATCTGAAGCAGCTTCATGTCAAACCGAAACAGAAACAGGCTGTTGGTTGACTCTGCCCTGCCTTTAATTATGCAAATCTACATAAAACTCACACCCTTATATCAACATAACGATTTGTTTAAAAAGATCCAGCACAGTACAGTGTGTTCTAGTATTAAAATGAGCTGCTGAGATTTTTGATTAGTGCTGAAAACACGATCAAGTCTGGGCATTTTATCTTGGGACCTCAGGGGCATCACCTGGCTTTTGCAGCCAGCTTTAAGTGGTCCTACAAGGTACTGCAGTTCTTTTTTAACACCTACATTGAATTGCTCCAATGTAGCTCCCGATTTTGAGTTTACAATAATTTCTCGCTAAATAAATCCTGTTTTCCAACATGGCAAGTTCTGAGTTCTTGGCTGTCAACACCAAGCATAAGCATCATCCATGAGCCCGTTATTGGCTCTGTCAGTGTTAAGTTTAGACTACATTGTCCATTTTTAGCCATGGAAGTTCATCACAGATGGTTGATAGTCTTATTTTGGCTGTAGGTGTTGGGTGCTGGTGTAGGAGGTTTAGTTATTATAGTACAGCACGAGCTAACAACACAGAGAACAAATGAGTCTTGGCGTTATCACCATCCACACGCTGAATAAAAAACACTGTTATGATCTTTGTTTGAAGACCAAGGAAAAAGTTACAGGTAAGAATTCACCCTTTCACTTGAGAAAAGACATCTGAGTATTCCTGTCCAGCCTTTTCAAACTCCACTATCAAAGAAAAGAATCGCCACTTCCAAATAGTCAAATAAATGATGTCATTAACCTCTGTAGGAAATAAACTTTTTCATCATTGTATTACAGATGGGCATTTCGAGCTTTAACACTTCCTACTAGTCACTGAAAACAATTCAACAATAAATCGAAAAAGTTATGGGAAACTATTCAATGATTAGTTGCAAAGTCATTAGGAACTTTTACATGATTGTTCAAAAAATCACTTAGAAATATTCATCAATCACTTGAATGGTCACCAGGAACTATCTGATGTCTTTTCCAAAAAGTTTCGGGAACTATTTGACAATTATTCCTATAATTACTGGAAACTACCAAACAATTAATCTGATAGTTCCTGGACACAATTCAAGGATTAATCAAAAAAGTGACTGGGAACTGTACAATAAAAAGACTGAATTTTTGCATGGAAATATTCAATAATTAACCAATTTATTATTCAACGATTCATCAAAAAGTCACCTGCTATTATTTAAAGATTGATCAAGTAGTCACTGAGAGCTATAGATGGATTAATTGGATAATCAATGGGAACCAATCAATGATTTATCAAATAATTGCCTAGAATGACTTATCAATTCATGAAATAGTGACAGGGAACTATTCAGATACTAACTGGAACTTCTCAATTATTAATCAAAAAGTTAAGGGAACAATTTGGTGATTAATCAAATAGTCACTGGGAACTTTTTGACAATATTTCAATTGTTACTTAGGAATATTAAATAATTAATCATCTTGTCACTGGGAACAATTCAGTGATTTATCTTGTTGTCACAGGAGACTATATTACGACAAATTGGATAGTCACTGGAAACTGTAAAAAGGTTAATCTAATAGTTCCTGGGAATCATTTAGCGATTTATCATATAATCACTTAGAGGTATCAATGATTAATCCAATGGTCACTGGAAACAATTTGACAGTTGATTGAAAAGTCATTCAGAACTATTCAATTTAAAAAAAATTGAATGATCAGTGGGGACTTTTTGACAATAAATCTAATACTCACAAGTTACTTTTTTACGATAAATTGAAGTGTCACTTGGAAATATTTGTAAAATTAATCAAATAGTCATGTGATTTGATTCATATGAAATCAACAACTTTTCGAATGTTGATCGTG
This sequence comes from Thalassoma bifasciatum, assembly GCA_008086565.1. Lineage (NCBI taxonomy): Eukaryota > Metazoa > Chordata > Actinopteri > Labriformes > Labridae > Thalassoma > Thalassoma bifasciatum. The sequence continues at coordinate 42,909 of RPOG01002693.1, forward strand.
ACCCATCCCTTTGCTGTATTTTTTTCTCTTTTACCCAAATTTCTTGAGGCTGTAACCAAATCTGTGAGCATCATTCACATGTTGACTCTTAGTTGTAGCTCACTCTACATTAAACGACAGCTTCTTTCAGAGGCCACCGTAGAAACATGGAACATGAAATCACAGTCAGTCAATCTCACTCAGCAGATGAATGACAAGGATGCAGAAGTGAGGCGCTCTGACATATCCCTCCCAGCTCCCCGTCAGATCGGCCTGTGCTTGCTGGCCATTTGAATGAAGGATCTGATAGTGGTTTGATACAGACAAACAGAGGAGGGCTTGTATCCTCCCGGGATCCCTGGCCACTTCCTGTCCCTCTGCTCTGGGAACGAGCCAGGGTGACACAGGCCACGCATCTTCTCTCAATCCACCCACTGTTGCAGCCCCTGTGGAAAAGCCATCGCTCTCACAGGCTCATTCCCGTCACTCCGTGGACTCTGCTTGTGACAGGAAAAAGCGTCTTTGGCATTCAGAGAGATGCCTCTATGTGTGGCTTTGTGTAGGCGCAGCTGTGCGGGCCTGGTCAGGATGATGAGATGCTGGGAAGAGCGCATGCTGCCCCCCCTCCTTCTTTAAACATGAGGCTCTACATCCTCTGAGAATCTCTGCTGTATCTGTTGACATGGGATTGTCTATGCAGATCCTGTACTTGCAGAGATGCTTGACCTTTTTAGACCCAACCCCTCCTGTCGTGAGCATGTAACAGATAATTGGAGCAGACTTTTGTAGAGTTCTCTGCTCAGAAGTGCATTTGAGGATGAACTATAAGGCAGATTCAGGAAAGTGTAGGAGAAGGAAAAAAAAATGAGTTGCATAACAGATTTTTTTTATTGATGTAAAGTTTGTCAGTTTGTCTTTTACTTTCAAGAAAAATCACTGGTGACAGTTTTGCAGGATAAATATAAAAGGACAAAGCTGTGATGATTTTTGAAGCTTTGTCACATTTCTGTTGCACAATATAAACATGGATCTTGTGTTTAGGACACCTGTAGAGATTAGGTGTATGAAAATGTGAGAACCAACTGTTTGCAGCTCCCGCTAGATTCCTTCCTTGCATAACTACATTTGACAGCTTTGAATGTGTCCTCTCATCTGTAATGTCCTTTTCTGTACATTTCCCATTACAGTGATATGCAAAGTAAGTTATTGTGGACAACAAAAGGGTTTCAGATTCAAAATGTTAGCTTTCAGTAAACACAAATGTTGCCAGTCAGACCCAAAAAGTTCAGTTTGCTCCAAAGGTTACAAGTCTCAAAGTTTTTTAGGTGAAACCATTGCCATTGTTTCAGCAGCTGAGTTTTTTGTGCTTTACTTTTGGTTTGACAAAACTTTAGACTGTATAGAAGGATGGATGACGAGCCACATGACTCAAATGAAGCCAAAACAACTATATGCACATGTAGCCATTAGTCCTGTTATGGAAAAGCCTGTTTGGCTGTACAATTAGCCACATGCACGACTCCAAAAAACTGGCCAATTAACTAATTATACTGTGAAACCAAGGCTGGTTTAGAATGTCATAAGTTCGGGGAAAGTTCTTGGAAAACCCCTATCCAACCAATTTGAATTGTGCATGTGTGCAAAAACAGCAATAAACATGAAAAAGTCTCCTAAATGGAACTTTGCTGAATATCTTGACTTGTGCTTTCTAAAAGGTCCATTTGATCCACAAATATATGTATTGTCTTTGCAAATTTCATCATATGGTAACCCATGAGCACACTGTCCGCCTCTTTAAAACAGTTAAACAGGTGGGGTAATCCTGCAGTTAGCGCTTATAATAGTGGGGTCTACCACCATTGGTTTATTTTTTTTTTTGATTAAGACATTTTTGGGCTTTTATGCCTTCAATGGGATAGATAAGGACAGGGAATGAGTAAGAAACAGGGTGAGAGTGGGGAGTGAAACTGAAAATGCTCTGTTGGGGCGTTTACCTGGCTCATACATTACGCTAACTGTTCTTTTTTTACTACTTTGGCTGCTTTCATCACTAATGGGTGGGTCTGCATACGAGCCCAGTAGCTCCCTCACTAAAAAGCTAAAGGACAGAAGTTTGAAAAGCCTGTTTTCTCAGTGTGAAAGACATGTTGGACTATTACAGGCACTGTGAGGACTACATTTGCCATTGATTGCAGCGACACCTTTGACCAGAATAGAGGATAAAGCCTCTGTTTCCCATGAGCACTATCACCGACTGTTGAGAAGACTTTTGCCAAGGCGTGTTTCTTTTTAAGCAAATGAATATAAAGCACATCTTTTTTAACTTTTCTTCGTTCAAGACAACTTTCCTCAGGATGAAAAGTGACGAGTTTAAAATGTGACGACAAGTTAACTTTGTAACTCAGTAGGAAGTGTAGTTTAGTGTCAGAGAAGTTTTAGACTTTTGATGCTTTGAAAATAGGATGAATGACAGCTCTTCAGAAGAAGCCAAGCTGTGTGAGAAACCATTTGAGTACCTGCTTTGAATACTGCTGCACTCCAGCTCGTCTCAATCTGGGTTAAATCTATGTTTTGGTTAGTAGAAGGAGCAGACATCAAAACCTTGGCTCTATCACCCAACAGTGCACACTTTGGCGGAGGTTATTTGGTCTTCGTTTTATCACCACATGGGGAGAATTACGTGTAAACAGCATTTGTCTTCATGTACAACCAGCAGAGTCCACAAAGAAGTGGGCTGGTGTGATAAAATAAAATATAAACACTCATTAGCTGCAGCCTCACATGCTTGATGTATGGTTTAAAGTAATAAGTAATGTTTGTGCTGTCTCATCTCACACGATGACTATAATATCCAGTAAGTGTGGGAGGTTGCTAAACAATACCAATGATGAGTCAGTGATTATTTAGCCGAGCGCTGTGATTTTTCACATTTAAAGGCTTCTCAGCCCGTATGGTAGCAACAATTCTGCCCTTGGTGCTGTTTTAAAATATGTTCACGCTCCACCCACTTCAATTTTTTGACATGAAAATTCAAAGAGAAGCTGTTTTTATTTTTTCTGAAGAATATTTGAACTGATTCTTAGATCTTTTGTGTGTGATGTTATTGCTCCTTGTGTTACCTGTCACTGCTGTTATTCTTTACTGACTCGGTTTGCAGGAAGTACAGTATCTGTTCCCAGGAGCTCTGACCTCATGTGCCACTCCTGTGCAAGTCTGGATGAGAAACAGAAAAGAGCAGTTGCTTCTTTTTTTTTTCACAGCAGGAGCACTTTAGTGAACACACCCTCTTGTATCTCACTGAAATCAGCCACGCCACCAAGTCCCTGCTCTCGGAGTCAGGCAGAAGTCGGTCCCGCTCTCTGCTTCACCACCCCACTGAGCTGCATTTGAATATTAAAATCAGGGCCAACTGAACAAAGGGGTGGTTTCAAAGAGATGGAGGAAATCGCTCCCGTGTAGGGGGTCCTGCCCTCCAATCTGTTATGGAAATATGATGGCTGCGAGCAGTTATGTTTTGATGATGAAGCGTGACATGGGCGCATTTTAAAATTTTAATGGCAAAGCCTGGTGGGTGTTTCTGTTATTTTGTTCTGCTGCACTTATTTGTCTATCTCCAAGGAAGCAGGACCCCAACACGGAGATCTTTGTGTCTTTGTTTTTTAAACAGAGCTGCTGCAGAAATGTTGATACAGCATGCTTTATTGATGCTTCTGCTTATGCCCCGATACATGAAGGTTGAGCTGTATGCGTGAATCTAAAAGTCTCTTGTAGGGATGGGTATCGAGAATTGGTTCATACCATCGTCATAATTAGCCTTAGTGCCTAACAATTCCCTCGTCAATTTTTTATATCACGCCAAAACGGCCTACGTTAAGTATGCTAATCCCAGCTAGCTTAGCTTAGAAGATAAATGACAATTTCCCCAAGAAAACTGTGATTCATGATTTTTCACTTGAAGTTTTTCCTTAAAAGCTGTAAAACTGAACACACAAAGAAATGTACACTACTCTCACACAAGAGATTCATATTCAATACTTTTGACATGTTGTAAATCGCCTAATGTACCAAAAAAACATATAGGAAACATAGTGCTAGCTTGATGCTAATGTATATGAGAAACTGCATTGATATGCTAGCGGTTAGCATACATCAATATGACTTTGGTTGTAAAACAGGACTTCAACTTTCATCACAGAAACTCACAACTTTTTTGTAAATGATGCTTAAAATTTAAAAATGTCAACTGTACTTACAGGTTTTCCTAACAGGAAGTGCAGGCTCATGGCTAACTTCTGCATAACTACGGCAAGATCAAGGGTCCAAACAACTCAAAGCATCGTTAGGTGATCTACATCAGTCAGTAACACAAAACACCTGATGTATAATTTTTATCTCTTTTGATTTATTTACGTTAAGACATATGTTAATGTATTGACCAATTTCTTATTTACTTATAAACCCAATAAAATGTTGATGCAAAAAAAAACAACAGACAAACCTACTTTTTGTAAACAGAAAATTAACAGGAGGAACTGATAAGAGAATTGACAAAAAACAGATGAATACGTAGAATAAATAAGGACATTGGTTTCAATCAAATCTTATCAATACCAATGTGGAAAAGACAAACAGCCCATCCATCAATCCAAGAAAACATGTCTTTTTTATTTGTCAAACTTAACAAAGAAGAGCAACAAAGCTTTATTCTAAGGAAGCAAGAGTCTGCAGCTGTTTGAAATTTTTGTTTGAATAGGACTGAAAGCATGAATGATTGATCAAAATAGTTGCAGAAGAATTTCCTTTTGATGGAACTGGATTTCTCACAGTAATAAATTCAGTTTAGTAAGTGAAGTGTGTGTATTTTTAGCTTATAATAGAGATGTTCCAGGAGACAGACTTGCCACACTCAGCTGATGATTATTCCCAGCGTGACACCCGCAGCATGTGTTTAATTTGTGTCTGCATTAAGCAAAATCTGGGCCAGAGCTGTTTCAAGGCAGGAAGAACAACCACAGCGCGTGTTGTTGCAACCTTGACTTGCATTCTTCTCCTCTTGACGTGGCCGCTCAGTCGACGCCACTTTCTCTTTTCCTGACAGACGGTAAGGGTGGGTTACATGTGTGGCTGGGAGGCAAATATGGGAATCTGAACATCCCAGGTGAAGGTGTCTCTACCTGCTCCTCGTACATTCCTGCTGTGGGCTGTGAGAGCAGGAGAGGAGTTGAAACTCGTCTGTTTCTTCATTCTGCATTCCTCAGCCATGACTGGGCTCAGTCATTCCGCTGCAACAAACCTGGGAATGCCACAGTGCACACACACACATACACACACACACACCTGGCCCACTTTCTAAGATTTGAACATGTTTACGTGGTTTTATTTAGAAATGTTCAGAATGTGCATTCTTCCTTCCAGTCATGAATTATGAAACCTAGACTTCAGTTTTTACTGATACTCATCATCTCTTTGATAAAGGTGCTTGGAAAAAGCTGAGCACCAGCACTGGGTTACATCAGCTATCCATCAGCGGAAACTAACTGTCATTTCTAATAAAGGCTCTGTGAGGGGTTTATAAATCATCCTAAAGTAGTCTGACTTTTATATATGCTTGTTTAAAGTCCATGCTTTAAAATGAGATTGTTAGTGGTAAATTGGTTGTTTCTAAATTCTACTTCCTAGTATCTGTGGTAGGGTTGGATTTCCCCAAGAGAACCCAAATCCATTTATGGCGCAAAGACCAAGGACCACACAAAACAGAAAAGCAGAAGAAATTCAAACCCACATGCAGCAGTTATTCTGCAGTGATCTGTTCAAACCTGAGAGTCTATTTGTAAAATAAAGAGCCAGATTACGTTTGCTCTGCTTGGTGAAGTTAGAGTTGGTAGATGAGCACTGGTAGGATATAACCAGGATTCACTTACGTTGCATCACCGTGCGGCGAGGAGCACTGAACAGATAGTCTGCTCACCTTCTTGCCACTTAACAACGCTCCAAACTTACCTTGTTGCTTTGCATTCTGGGAAAAGTTGTATTGAACAATAAAAAAAGTTGTGTTAAAAAGATCTACCCCCTATTCATTGAGAGTTAGACTGCCTTTATCCTCATCACACAAATTACACAGAACTGCTTTTGGAATTAAATTCTGTCAGATTGGCTTAACACGTTAACAACAGTGTTTGAAGTTGAGTGGTTGAGGTGGCGAGTAAAAACTGTTAGAGAAAAAATACATAGAGTGAATACAAAGAGCTATAAATAGAAAAGTGTTTTTAAAGTGACTTATGACTACTGACGAGTATCTACATAGGAATATTGCACTGAATTGAGTTAAGCTAAGACATAGTACTACAGTGGCAGTTTCAGTATAAATGGATGGATACAAGGAAGTGACATATAAGAAAATATAAAATGTTGCATTGGTGAGACAGTGCCCTGGTATGTTCAAGTGCTTTCATTTATTGCACAAAGTAAGGAAATCAAAAATTGTCCATGTAGAATGTGGCCTTGGGTGGATGAGGGAAAGAAGAAGGGAGAGAAATGTCTTTTCCTCCAAACAAATGGACAGTGTCACATCTTTACCATAGACTGTACAATAGATGGACGTGGTCCCAAAGGCATCTGTTTGTTTGTGATACAAAAAAACAGTGCGAGTTTTTTTTTTTTTGTACCAGGCTGTCAGCATGTTTATTTGTGCTATGAGAATTGTTGTTTTTGTTTGTTGTTTTTGGCTTGGTGTGTGTGGTAACTGGTACTTCTGGATGAACTGCAGTTTTTCCCACTTCTCATAATATTAGAGGTTGTCACTTGGTCTTTGCACAGTGGGTGATAGCACTCGTAGGAAACGGAGTCTTTATTCTGGGAAAACACTTCTGATTCCTGCCAAAAGGGTCACTGCAGTCAACAGCTTTTTAGAGCAAAGAATGTGCTTTTAAAGGTCACTCATACGTTTGTTTAGACAGGCTACCTAGTTAACTGCTACAAACTGTTGTTTTACTGTCACCTAATAACTCTTGAAGAAAGTAAATCATAAAGTTGCTCCCCAGCAGTGGCTTAAAGTCAGTATTTATTGTGTTTTAAGTGGTTTTGGTATTGTATTATGGCTGTGAAGGTTACTGTTTACAAGACAGATAAACACAGTGTTTTTTAATGTATCAAGGCTACAAGATAAGTGCATTATGAAGGACTCTGAATACACTATTTTGGTCTCTGTTGAGGCAGTTACGATTGTCATACTCTGTTGAGGTAACATTTTTTCAGGGCCATTATATCTTCTATTTTCCAGGCTTCTCTGTTTTGTTTGATTTGTAGAGCTGCTCTTCATGTGTAATATACATACTCCTCCAGGGTCAGGCCTCAGATTTGCGAGCAGCAGGGATTTTTCTCGCCGCCTGGCAGTGCAGCTGAGAAGTTAAACGGTGAAAGCCTTCAGTTACTGAGGCGTGAGGCGCTCGGGAGTCTCTGTGGACTGGAGCAGATCAAATGCCGGAGCTTTGAAACGTGATGAGAGGGGCTGAATTTAAGGGTCTGCCATCACAGAGCCTGAGTTCACTGCAGGCGACGCGTAGCCTTAAAATCTTCGCCTTTGTGATGCTACGAGGAGATCTGAAGCTCATTCTGATGCTGCATCTCTGTTGTGTTGTGTCTCCAGCCAAGTGTTTGCATAATGTCTTTGGACTCTGAATGTTTCCCCCTCCCTCTTTGAGTTGAACACCAGTTCAGTAATGTTTGGAAAGCAGCAAAAGTGTGTTTTTTCCTCCTCATGTGACATGTGGCTGACACATCAGAGGAATTGAAATCCTTTATTTCCACCATTTCCCTTTGGAAATCTCCTGAAAGGATGGAGAAATTATAGGGGAAAGTGAGTGTGAGAGGAGGGGGGGAATAGCCTGAGTGTGAGGGAGTAAGACTCGGAGGGGGAAATAAAGAAAGCCCAAAGCCCTTGAGGATTATCTTTTTCTTCTCCTCCCTCTTTCCCTCCATCCCTTTCCCTCTCTCTTGGCTTCTTGTTTGAGCACACGACCACAGCTCATCGACCTCAGTGCACATAATGACCATATTTAGACGAGAGCGGTGTAGCAGGGCCGCTCAGAGGAAAGCATCTGAGGATGATGATGTCAGGAGAGCAGTGTTACTGGTTTCAACAATAACGTAGTAAACCATTCTGTCCATTCTTGGTATTAAAAGCAGCGCAGAGGAACAATACGGGGGCTTTTCACATTGTCAACACAATACAGCCAGCACCCGCGGGTCCCTTCACAGCGCCGCTCACGTTTCTGTGCATGCCACAGATGCCTCAGATCTTACAGTTTCACAGGAGGAGAGAAAGCTGCTGCTGCTCTCTGTGTGTTTGTGTGAGTGTGTGTGTGTGTGTGTTTGCAGTGATGAGGGAGCAGCTGAGAGACGTGGAGCTATAAAGCATGGCATGTGTCGGCAGATTTATTTCCTCTGGATGGGCTAACATCGAGTTGGAAATTAACACGTTTTCCTCTTCTCCAAAGTGGAAATCCAAAGTGTTTAATTATGCAGAGGAGCAATAAACTGAGTCCTTTGTTACGAGGCTTGAGGAGAGTTTTCCTTCACACTCCTGGAAATGGGATTTCCTTGTCATGCCAGTGACCTTGGAAGCCATCAGGTTTGTCAAGGTTCTATTTTTCCCCATCAGAGAAATAAACTTATTTCCACCTTTCAGTGTCAAAGTTGAAAATGTTTTCTGTTCTTGAAGCCCCTCTCTTATATACCGGTCTTCAACTCACTCCAGGTGAAATATTTTTGGTCTACCGCCTGACTTACTTGTTCCATAACCTTTGGGATCTTAAAAGAAATTTAAAATGATTGTCAGCAGTGATGGCACATTGCAAGAGGCTTTCATTTACAGCTAAAGAACCAGACTATGTTCAAAGACAGAAAACTCTTCTTAGCTCACGCCAGCACATCGTTCTTGCTTCCTTTCCTCAGCTCACAGGGAACATTGGGCCTAGCACCAGTTAGCATCAACATGCCACAAGCTGATTTCATATGTGAATAACGCATCTATGGTTACACTTAGGATCTCAGACAAACACAGGAACAAAAATAGTAGAAACACAGCTATAGATGCAACCAGTTTAGTGTCCATGACCAACAATTGGCCTTAAGAGGAAATGCTGGCTTCGAATATGAAGAAAACTAAAAAGAGAAGAAAAATAGTATTGTGTCCATCTACTCTTTATTTTTTTTAATCGATTTATATGAAGCTAAGTTTTAACTCTTCCCCACATTGGTGTTAAGTTTGCTTTGCATAGATACAGCTTGTAGAAAGGGCCTCTTTCTAAACTAAATTTACCTTTAGCAATCTCTTTTACTCAAGTATTCAGACATTAAGAATCTTTGTACCTCCACCACCTCAGTAATTGTGTAACTAGCGGTTAATGTGCTGGAATTTATTTGCTGTTTTGCAACAAACTCGATGAGCTAAGCTGGAGGAAATTACAGTAATATCTTCTGTCTGTCTCGTCGGAGCTCAGCCCGTCACACCCAGTCTAGGAAGGTGAGTGGAAGGTCTCTGTTCAATCAGGTGACGGTTACTTTCTGTGCGAGTAAGTAGGGCATCACCAGGAGGGCATGAGTAATCTCAGAGGAGGAAAAATGACTGGAGCTGTTAAGGTTGCAGTAAAAATAGTTTTAAGAGGAGGGCACAGAGGGGATCCTCACAGGTACACTCCGTCTCCAACTGTCTGCTGTGCGACAGAAACGTGTCACTGGACTGTTTGAGGTCTGGACCCTTTTTGTCATCCTCACTGAGGTGGAGGAATGTCCTCTGTGGAAAGTTTAGCTGTATCCCACTGTGACTCTGTGGCTCCTTTTTCATTTTAATCACAGTCCGTGCCTAAGGAAGTGGGAAGAGTCGGGTTTGAGTTTTGACATGTGGGCTTCCACATAATGTAGGGGATGGAGAGGGTGGAGATGGATTCAGAGGAGATGGGAAAGAGGGATGACTGGGAGAAAGAGGAGATAACGGTAAATGAGGTACAATCAGGGAGTCAGTCAACACTCCCTCATCTTCATATTTCTTATAATTTCAAATCACTCTCGGGCTTTCCAGTCAAAAGAAACCAGGAATACTGAATTGAAAACTCCCAAACGTACAAAATGTTGTAGTTCATGGTGACTCTGCAGCTCAGACCAAGGTAAGGAAGCATAAACATTGGACGTCCTCTAACTGAAGACAAACTGAGTTCAAGGAATAACAAAGAAAATGTGACTGTGAGACTCAAGGTTAAAGTTACTGAGAGTTTGAGAGTTGGTAAAAAGTATTTAGCTCTTACTAACACGTATAAACTGTGACATTAACATATGAATGCTTCATTTGATAAGTAATTAAAAAAGAAAACTGTCTCCAATTGTGGCCAAATATACATCTGCTGATGAAATCAAACCTCACCTGTCCGTCAGGTGTCTCTTGATGCCAGATGATAAGTGGTCAGTTTTCAGACGTGTTATGTGACTGCATAAACTTAAAAAAAATATATATATATGTGGCTGACCAAGGAAAATTTTCTCTATTCGGGGTGATATGGGGAAAATATGTTGGACTTTTTATGGCAGGATCAGGGTTGCAAAATTCTGGAGATTTGGAGATTTTGATCGTGAGAAACTTTTCATGGGTATTTCAGAAATTAACATGAATTTTCAGGAAATTATTCTTAGTGTATTTAGCTTGTCATATAAAAAATGAAATCATGTCTAGTGCAAAAATATTTAATTTACAAAATTAATGAGTTTTCAGCGAATTTTCAGGAATTTTTCTGAACTGACTCATACTATTATGGATAAAGGCATTAATATTTGGCTAGCCTCTAAAGATTTTACACATTTTGGTGTGCATTGCTTGTTTGACTGAAATTATGCGTTAAGAAATCCATTTAACCCCTTACCACCTGGATTCATTTGCAATAATACAAAACAGATGCTTTTCTGTGTTTTTGCAATCTGCTAAAATGGCCACTGTGAATTTGAACATAGCACATCCAATAAGTTTGAACATATGCATAGATATAATGAAATCACCCTGACCAATATATTGTGACAAAATCCATTTGATGTGATCCTTTGTATGTGTAGAATATGAGCCAATGGGAAATAGTGAGTTACAAAGTTCATCTCAGCTGCATCAAGACTCATTTTCATAAATCAGGTATGTGGCAAATTTGCAGCAAAAATCATCAAAGAGTCAACAAAACAAAACCCTGAAAATTTCCAATATTCCTGAGCTAGAACTGCCATTGAAATTTTCAGAAAACTTCCCTGAAATTTACTGGGAATTTTCCACCCCTTTGCAGGATCAGGGTCTGGATTTTATCAGGATTGTTTTTCATATTCAGACTATTTTGACCTCAAACAACATTTACAGCTCCAAATGTGTCTTATCCTGTGTTTTGAACTATTTTTATTTGCCTTTTTTTCTGCAGCATTTCACAAGTTTAATCATATCTTGTGTCCTCTAATGTGTTTTTTGAATGCTCACATTTTCACATCATGATAAACACATTCATTTAAAGATGTCAGCTGTGAGAGGAGTTAGCAACATTTATGGAGTCTCACATCCTCAACATCTGTAAAGATTACAAAACTGTTTAGTGTGGGATAACTTTGTGCTAGATTTGGCTTCATGTGTAGCACACAGACATGAAATTAGTGATAATCTAACCCGAGAGGTCTTAGATCCCAAACTAATGCTTCCACAGACACATTTAAAGTTTCTCTCCCGCTGCTTCCATTTTGTTAAATCCAAGACATCACCTCATCTAAAATGGCCCAGATATTTTCTTACTGAGCCTCAATCCCAAAATAATTTGATGTATGTCATACTCAGATTAGGAACAGGGGATAACAGAAAATCCAGGAACCTTCAGTCGATGCCAGCGCTGTTTGTTGTTTGGACGTGGACACACACACACACACACACACAGAAAAAAATTCCTCTGTAAGCACGGGGTTTAAGATCGAGTGGCCAGCTGCTAAGCTCCACCAGCTCAGAGATGTCATATGATTTTAAGGTCACGTTAGCCGCGGCTATTGGCAAACAAAAGGTGATCCGAACACACTTTTTTAAGCAGAACACCAGTGGTGAGAAATACACACTTTCACACTCACACACACACATTCATACACTGCAAGGGATAAGGGCTCACAGCCTCTGATCCTATTATGGACGTCAAAACACTGCAGGCTTCTGGGTAGGAGTGTAAACAAGCTGCTTTTATAGGAATCTTTTTGTGGTATGACCATCAACACCTCAATTAAACACTTTTTTAAAAAAGATGTTTCACCTTTCCTGCATCTGTAAAAAAGGTGTTCTCGGGTTCCTTCAGGAAGTGACAGACATCCCACATAACTCAGGGAGACAGAGCCGCAGCTAATCTCGCCTTTTTCTTCATCAGATCGGCATGCAGCACTCTCTGACTGTTTTGGCTCAGGAAACTTTGTGTGCAACTATCCTACATCTGTGCAGTTTGTTGGTTTGAGGAATGCTTGGAATCGCAGCCATAGCAACTGCTTGGCTGTGTGTGTGTGTGTGTTGGGCGGTAAATATTGACTTCAGCACCTCCCCATCCCTGTGTCGGCCCGTGACAGGAGCACAGGGGGGATCTGTACACACGCTTTATCCAGGAATCAGCAGAGTCCTACCACCGGGGGCGTGTGTTTACCTTCAGACTCCTGAACATGGAGGGACTCTCTGGCTTTTATTCAGAGTCCGGACTAAAGAGGTGAAGCTCTGTGATACACTCTTTCCTGCGTGACTTCATCCCTGCTCTTTGTAATGATCAACCTTTAAGTAAATGGGAAGTGTGGGTGAAACCTGTGCAGGGGGTTTACAAACACGTCCACCCAGTCGTTTCCTCTTTTCATGACTGTTGAAGGAGAAGAGAAACACAACGACATCAGACTGTTTGTACAGAAGCAGGAACCGGCCCACCTGTCGTGGTAAATAATGAGTGCTAAGTGACTTAATCAAACTGTGTGGGTAGCTTGGTGGAGATTTTCTGCTGTTTTCCCACAGCAGAGGGATTTGTTGAGACAGGATCAGAGAAGTGCTCGGAGCGTTAGCAGCAGCAGCAGTAGTTGTTTGACCGGTCTGTCCTGTCTTGTCATTGCTGCACCCGTGTTGTGTACAAGCCCCAGATGGAATGTCATCACAGCGTTTGGCGAATAAGATTAGGGAATAGATGTTGATAATCTGGACAGAACAAGCAGGGCTGGATTATGCTACGATTGGTGGCTGCTGACGCAGGAGCCAAATCCTCGATCCCACTTTTCCCCCTGTAGTAATTACATAAAGAGCATTGAGATGAAAGAATACATCCACTACAGCGACTTTGGGATCACATGCACTCGCTTCCACAGGCAGACACACACTTGTGTATACTCCCTGCTGACACACGAGTACTGGCTGCCCCTGAACTACAGCTGTTGCTCCCTCTTAAAAGAAAACAAAAAGACTTAGATTAATCAGAAATCTGCTCAACCTGCATTTTGGTTTCACTGATACCCTATCAAATTAAAATTCTCTTTGGGACGAGGTCATCTGAGGTCAAGTGTGAGACTGCATGATTTGATTTGGACAGAGTTCACTTCAATCCTCTTCAGAACACGTGAACAGAGCACACAAGCACACGCACAAAGCAATCTTGAACGTTAAACGCTCATGCAAATGCAATAAAAACAGGATGATATCTCCCTGCAATCTGGCACCTGTTCACTCAACTTGCTCACAAGCTCAAAACAGGCACCGCGGGCTCAGAGACCCAAGGCCTGGATGCATCATTTATTTGTTTGACTCCTTTTACGCATTTACTCCCTACATTTCTTCAGCTTTCCTATCCGGTAGAGAAAAACAAGATCATCTTTGAACTTATGCGCATGTTTTAGACTTCAATCAAGCTGGTTTCAAAACTGCCAATGCAGACAGCAGTTCATTGATTGTCCACATGCAAAAGTCAAGGAATCTGCATCAGATCTTCGGCAAAAAATGCCAAATTTCCTTGCTGAGTTGAAAACAGTTTCAACCTGGTTTGAAACACAGTTTGGTTTATCTAGCTTATTACTTTATTTTTATTAAGAGGGATTGTATTTCTTTTTACGCAGAGGTCAAAAGTAATGCACAAATTGTTATAGTCTGGGGCAGGGGTTCCCAAAATTTCAGACTACAAAAATTAGAAATTTAGACAACGTATGTGCAGATATTGCTGTTTCCCTAAATTACGCATCACTTATACCACTTATACAAAAAAGAAATGTAGAAAACAAATCAAACGTTTTCTTTTTGCATGGTATTAGATAAGATTTAATCCTTTTTTTGTTTATAACTTTTCATTAATGAATGAAATATTTCACTGTAAATAGAATTTTTCAAATTGGAAGGGTTATCAGTGTTTTTATTTCATTTACTTATTTTTGAGTTGGATCAGTGCACATTAATCAATATTACTGCACTGAGCATCAACGTAAATGAGCACAGATGCTGAATTAAGACTTAAGTAAGACTTAAAAACCCCACCATCAATCATCAGTCATACAATAGCCAGTTACAAAGCAAAACACACGCAGACAAATCAGGTATATGACATGAACGCAAACAAGACGCAGGCAAACAATATCAACATAAACAACACAGTGTTGTTCTTCCACTTTGGGAATGACTGGTCCAGGGCACAGCTGAGTTTACCAATAGGTGGCATTGTAGCTGTTTGTAAAGTGACCAAAAGTCAGCCTCTGCTCTCCATTTCTTAGGTGAAAGTTTGGTTGAGTCAGCATTTCCTATTTGGTGACCATTCTCTTATGAAACCAACAAGTGTTGCCATAGACATAACTTCCAGTTTGCAGCCATCTTGCCTTGCAACCTGTCTACCACAGAGGCAGATCCTTTAATTCTGATTTTTTTAAACTAACACTTTGTCAGCCCTGAAGATAATGATGGTTACACCTGTCTATCTAATTTATAGATTACTAGGGTAAGTAATTTATTATCTTTAAGTTGCTCGCCTGCTGTGCTAGCAACAGAGAAAGTGACGGGCAATTAAGTATGAGACAAAATCACTGTCAAATGAGGGTGAAGATGTGGCAGCAAGGGGCGTGGTTGCCACCCCTCATGGCTCAATTGTTGAAAACCACGTTAGAGCGCCCACTTGGGAGCCAAAATGTGCCAAACTTCCTCTGTGATTGTCAAAAACATGTGCTGCATGTGCCTCGTTTTTTTGCTCCTGCCCCTCAAAAAGTCTGGGCACACCACTGGGCAATGGTGTGTGTGTGTTTTCAGCAGTTGTGCTTCTCCTGCTTCAGTAATTCTGTGAAATTTCACACCATGCCATCAGGGTCATGCTGCAGGATCAATATAAAAGTACAAATATGTGATGATGGCAGATCTTTATGATGGCACCACTGCAGACTCGTAATGTGTAAAGGGGTCATAGTTTGCATGTGCATGTGTTTTTCATGTACACAACTCTTCAAGAAATTATACATTTTAATTAGGTCAGATTTCTAATACACTAAAGGCTGAATAATTCTCAACTGTTGAGCTTGTGTCTCTCTTTGTGAATGTTGTCTTTTGAGTCAGAGGACAAAAATGCAAAGGGCTTTGGATTAATCCCTTACTTGCCCCGAGCGCTCCGTCATCAAAGGTGAACAGGTTGGAGTAAAACGGCCGTCATTAGTCAGAAACGCTCGTTATTCTGTAATACGTTGGAGTTAAAACAGCAGCTTTCTTGTTGTTATCATGGTGTAACCTCAACAGCTCAGTAATGACCTGTAAAAACTCAGGTCCTTCAGTTTAGGAGGACTGTAGGAACATGCCCAATCCAAGAACGAGACCCCAGGCTACAAGCAACACGCTCAGTGAGGTAGGAGTACAGGGGTCTACTGTAGCTGACAATGCAGCGTGCAAGTCCAAGCACGCCGCTTTACATAGTTTCTGTCTCCTTCAGTGTTATTTGTTTGCTTCAGACTCATGGTGAGAAATGTGAGAGAGAGAGAGAGCATCCGAAACAAACATGATATTTCCATCTTGATGACTTTTGATCAGCTATGAAAAGAAGAAAAGACTATTTAATGAAATAAGCAGATTGATAAAAAGCCTTTATTACACGAGGGGAAATTGGACGTGTGTTTTGATGCCTCTCTAACAAAGACACCCATCAGTAAAGGCTGTTAAACGGATGAATGGCACCACCTTCTTTCTGCTGAATCAATGAAAGAGAACCATTCAGAACCCGCTGGATTGTTTCTTTTCATGTGAAATAAAAGAGAAAGCAAAATGCAGCATCCTGTTAGGGGAAAACAGCCCCGGCAGCAATATTAAAAGACTATTCCCATTAAGCAGGAGCCCAGGGGACTTGAGGGATTTGGAATTTATTGTCAGATCTTATGCATAATTAAGCAAATCCCCCCACCCAGCCGACCACACCCCCCTCCACTCGCCCGAGGGATTTCATGCTGTTCTGCTTCTCAGACAGAAGATGCTTGTTACTGTACTCCAGCTCTGTAAGGCCAGACTCAGGCTTTGCTTACCATTACCTACTGATGATACACACACACACACACACACACACACACACACACACACACACACACACACACACACACACACACACATGATTCCTGCAAAGCCTGACATTGTTTGGCTTCATGACTTTATCCATTTTCATATGTCCTGCTGGCTGTTGGAGCTAAAACACACCAGGATCTGGCAGCCTGGAAGCCACAGGGCCACGTCTGTGCCTTGTTTATGCCGCCTGCTGTGAGCTGACAAAAGATCGCTTTGTTAGAAGCTGAGGGTAAAGAAAGGCCTGAGACTCTGCTAATGCTCTGTTTCATGTTCACTCACTTCAGTCTTTCCCTCTTCAGGGAGTTTTTCAGTGAATTTGTTGCCGTCTGGGTTAGAGCATGAGGACACTCTGGGCCAGAGGAACCAAATTCTATTCAACCTCAAAGTATGCGAGTGGCGTCATTTTCCCTCAAAGTCCAGAAAGAAGGATTAAACAGAGTTTCATCGAGGGCGACTGAGTACATCAGACCTTTAAGGCCATCCTTTATTTGACTCAGCAGAATGAAACACTGAGAACATGATGTGAATTTCATTATCTTCTCAGTTTGCTTTTTTCTTTTTTTATTTGTTCTTTGTTCTTTCCTCTTTGTTCTTTGAGGGAAAAGAACGTGAAAGCTGCTGATGTTCATTGATTGATGATTCAGTTTTATTAAAAAAAGGCTGTTTGATCATTATAAGTCAAACTGTAAATAATTGATATATTTTTTAATTTTTAATGTGAAAATGATTACAGTTCTACTTTCTTACTTGTCAAAGTATAATCCAGCCGCATAACACATTGTATTGCATCTTATTGTATCATAGCGTAGCACAGTGGCTTTTAATGAGATCAATACATTTTAATGTGAGTTTTATTGTCTATATAGCGCAAGATCACAGCAGAAGTAATTTAAGGTTACCTCCTATGTAGAGCATATCTTTGCCTTGTTCTTGTTCTAGTTCTATTTAACGCACTACAGAGCCTTACGTTATCGATCTTACTGACGTGACAGATCTCATTTTTCTATGTATATTGTCCCGGGTTTACAATTCTCCTCTGTATCTTGCACAGAAGAGTTCCGCCCTGATGCATTCAGACAAACAAACACAGAAAAGCATACTTTGTGAGGCAGACAGAGATTTTGGAAAATGATGTTGCAATCACCTCAAAGACTGAAAAAAAAACAGCTCTGGGTGAAAAAGACAAAAGTGGCTCACGAGTCTGTCCTCATCAGTTATGAGGTGGCTCACGTTGCCTTGGTCACAGAGGTTACAGAGATGTGGTTTCTAAAAAGCTTCATATTTTTAAATGCGGGCACAAAGATATACTGACTTTGATTACCCCATGAATTGCACCATTGTGATTTCTTTTGGCGAAATAATTTTGATAACCTCATGGCCTCAGATCAGTCAAGTTCTTTGGCACTTACCCCATGGGTGGTGCAAACCCAGGCTGGGAACCACCGATGTGGCCTATCATATCTTATTACACTGTACTGTACCATATCTAATGATGCCATATCATATCGTATCATATTTTATCTTATCATATCTAATCTATTCTTTTGTATCATATCATATCATATCATATTGTACTTTATTACATGGTGCTATTTAGGTACATGTGGTATTGTTGAGTATTGCACTTTATCACATTGTTTTGTATCATATCATATCTTATTGGATGACAAATATGACAAATGGTTTCCATGGAGGGTGAAACAATGAAATTTCAGACACATTCATCATTCAATGCAATGCGCTACACATACAAATTAAAGATAATGCTGCACAATTTGATATGAGAATATGATCTTACATATACTTTCATCTTCAACTTCTGCTGCACACTCTGCAGCCTAGTATTGTTCAATACAGAGGAGCACCAAATAATAGCAAGTTTCCATTACTGCATGTTTCCATTACAAATAAGTGAGAAGCTAAGAACAAGGAAGATGAGAATATTTTCATGTTTCTATAAACACAACCAACAGAAACAGTTAGAAATTGAATGAGACGGCCACAAATGAAAAAAAAATGAATCAACTGCACTAACAGCAAATAAGCTAAAAATACAGTTCGCAGATTATCAAAATACAGTATTTATTTTCTTCGAAGGGACAAAATTTTTGATCGTTGAATCTCTGATATTCAGCAAGTTTGTGAAGTCACTATTATCTTTGCAGCGCTCCGCACACATAATGTGTTTTTAATCCCATTTCGGCGACACCTCAAAGTAAAAGCCTCATCTGTGAGCAACCAAGAAGGCTTTTACATGTCTGACGTCTGGAGATGATGGAGGAAGCGTCCCGCTGTGCTCTGCCTCTGCCGGCTTATTAACCATGACACCAGTCTGCTCGGGGAGAACGAGGATCACACAAAGAGCAGCTCCCTGAGCCACCCGTCATCTTTGTGTCTGTGCGAGTGCCAACCTGCGCGCGCTGCTACACTCACAGGGATGGAAACCCTTTTTATGCAGACATGCCCCAGGGTTGGTTATTGACTGTCCGCCCCCATTGACCCCTCTTCACTTCCTCTCTCCTACCTCCTCCCTCTCCTCTCCCATTCAGGATGCCAACCTAAAATGACCCCCCCCCCACTCATGTCATGCAGCCCCCTCCTCGATCTGCTCTCATTTTTCTGCCGCAGCTTTCGGCCTGTTTCATATGTATGTCTGAGCTGCATGGCTGCTCCTCTGGATGCGCTCGTGTGCTCTTACTTTACATGAGGGGTATTCAGTGACTCTAGTGGGGACAGATGTGAAAAACATGAAGAGCCAAAGGGCTGGACATTTACATTTCATCTGTCAGACCTGTAATGTTGAAAATTGAGCATGTTAGTGCACTCCATTCACCCTGGAAAAGAAGTGTCCTTTTTTGAATCCACAATGTTGCAGTGAAGATTTATTAGAGAGGTCAAGCAGAGGTGTTAAGCACTTTAAAGTGCACAATGAGTCAAAGACAAAGCATTCAAAAACATGAAATTGGACAAAAATAAGAGGAAAAAAAGAGCTGGACAATTAATTGCAAATTACATTGACCTGCTGCAATATTCAAATCGCAGACAGTGTAATATTTCTTTAACCAGAATGGTGTCAGAACACCAGATACATTTTTTTGCAGTAGATGTTTTATGTGCTACACTAGTGTTACTCAACCCTGCTCAACCAAAGACACAAGTTGTTGAAAACTACCTTTGCAAGACAAACAATCTGAGTAGGAAAAAGTGGCAAAAACAGCAAAAAGTAGCAATAAATGTAAGATTAAGGTGGCAAAAATAGTCTAAACACAGAAAAAATGGTAGAAATCTAGTCAAAAGGAAGTAAACTTTTCAGAGGCCTGACATCTCTGTTTAAAATTTCCCTTTATATTGTTATTATGTAATGTTTCTGAGGCACTGAATTCTGAAATTTTGTTATCTGCAAGCAATAATCATCAACATTTCAAGAAATGCTTCAACTAATTCACACCATGTATAATGAGTCTATGTAATACCTGGGTTTCACTTTCTACGATGAGTGACCAAAAATGTTGGACTCTTATTTATGATATTCTAGTTTTTGAGTTGCACCTGTGTGTGCAAACAGAGTTTCTTTTGTGTTTTTTTCTGTTTTTATTACAAAAATCCTAATTTTCTTCTTCGTGTATGGGTTTTTCTCATTCAAAACAAGACTAATACTCAAAAATATGTCATTTCCCTTCACTAAAGCAATTGATATCAACAACACATAAGATGGGGAACCTAAAAAGAAGCACACATTAAATTTCAATTGCAAATTAGAGAAAAATAATCACAAATTGTTCAGTCTTAAAATATACATGAAACAGAAAAATCTTAATTTGCAGGGTAAAAAGACAAATCTCTGTGCCCATGTTGTTCCTCTGCTCTTTTGCAATAAAAATACAGATGGTTGCATGTCAAAAAGCAGCCTCCAAAATGACAGACAAATTCATTTCCTCTTCATGGTTTGCGAACTGTTCGCTCCTTTGTGCCTCACATTTTCCACCATATGTCACTGCATCTCTCCGACTGCCAGCCCGTGTTTAGCAGTTTTGTCTCTTGATTAGGATTAGACCCTTTGCTTGTGAATGGCAGAGGGCTCATGCATCAGCTAACTCCAGCGTCACATCCAACAGATGCTTCGTTTCCTAAATAGCAACAGTCCGTCAGGGGCATGCGAGCAGAAGGCAGAGTGGCCCGACACTTTGTACGCAAACTTTGACCCTCATTTGCTCATTAGATGGGTCCCAGGCCTCCCAACCTTACTGTGTCAGCGTCTAAATTAGCATTTCCCATCAGGCCCCCTGTGGATATCTCTGTCTATGATAGCATGGGTTTGAGCCCCTAAATTATCTCAGGCTTAGCAATGATTCCTCACACTAAGCTGTTATTAGAGCCACTTCACGAAGGAGTGGGTGGGGAAGCTTTATTAATAAAGAGACGCTGATAATAGCCCCCCTGACCTTTGACCTGTTTTCATTAGGGCTTGTTAAAGTATCTCAATTTTGCACATTTTTGAAACTCACTCATGTCCAACACTGCTGATTTGAAACCACTTTACAGACTCTGTTCACTCTGCGACATGAGAAAACGAGAAGCGAAGTATGTTCAGAGAATGTGCTCCATGTGGAGAGCACAAATGGATTTGAAGCTGCAAAAATGTGTCAAAACTAAGTTTTCTATTTCAGTTACAAGTTTCTCATGTCAGCATAGCTGAATCCACAGAAACAATTCAACATGTTATGGCCAACAACTTCACTTTCCCACCTCCCACCAGGCTCTGACCTAATCACAGAAAGCAGCTGTTTTCAGCAGACAAGCTCTGATAAACCCAGCTCCTAACATCATCCTGATGAAGGCTTCTTCCTGTTACTCATGCCTCCATACTGTTTAGTGTGTCACAGGAAGATTTAGCTTGTCCCACTTTGTGTATGTCAAACACAGTGTGCCAAAAGTACATGGGTGTTCTGCCACATCTGATCTATGTTGGTGTTGTTGTATCACAAATCCTTTTTTTCTTCTTTCTGGCTATTTTCATTCACATTCCTCTGCACAAGAAGTAAAATCCACAACCACTGAACTACAGGGAATCTGTATTTTACATTTCCACCAAAAACTTTTTTTTTTTTAAAGAGGGGGTATTCTGCCTTCCCTTTTTTTTTTTTTTTTTACATGAATTTAAAGTAAAAATGCTGGACGTCCAACATCAATGTGTTCAGATTTTCAAACAGCTACTCACTCAATGGCTGCGCCCGAAGGATAGAAACTGTGTTTTAAACTGTATATTTTGTAAAGAAAACCCAATTCGATATGTCTTTTAACAACAAATTCTAGTTTGAGACAAACATTTAAGCATATTCATGCCTATTAGTCCTTACAGTCGGGGTTCCCTTTAACAGTCTAATCATTTTTTTTTTTTTTGCCTTGAGTATCAGTGGCTGATATTTGCAGCTTTTAGAAATACCCAATACATTAGAACAAGGCTGGTATCGGCTTGATGCCGATAACAGGTAACGGTACTGGCCCATTCCTTCTGCAAATCAGAGATGTAAGAGAAGATCAGGGAGAAAGGGGAAAAAAAGTACAATACCCCTCTTTAACCGCAGCAAACATTGCAACAGTATCTGCATTTCCATTACACCTATAATTGTGCAAAACCTAAATATTGCAATGAAAAAGTGGTTCCAGAAATGCCAAATTCCGAAAACCTCAAATTTGATAAAAACATTTTTATACTCTCATGAGGTGGTTTTCCAGAAGTTTCAGCATTAAAGTTTTTCGCAAAAGTGGAAACACTTTTTTTTTTTTTTTTGCAAGAACAGGTCACCTCTGCCTTCATCTGTTGGCATCAAGATCAGGAACAACAGTTATGCCCATCAAAATGACAGTTCCAGCTTTGAAAGTGTTTGTGGTATCCATGGTTACCGCTGGTTGCAGTCCTCCTCCTTTCTTTTGCAAATTGAATCGTGTTGGACGTGATTTTACACAAATTGTGCGCAACTCTAGTCGTAATGGAAACACCGGCAAGAGACTTCAGAAACATCTCTTTTATTTTGTGGAGAAAGTTTGAAGGCAATGCAGCTGTGGATGATAAAAAGACACAATGTGGTCCATGTATCAAACAAAAAGAGACACTTTTTACAGGATTCAGTGGAAATCTATGTTGGTATGTTGCCAATTATGAATTCACCAAACATTCCCTTTCTTCTTGCAGCTTTAAATATTTTAATAGTTTTGTTTGTAAATTCTCTTACTGTGACTCAAACCCCTACAAAACTCAGCTGCTCTTAGTGATAAAACATTTATCAGACAACTGATAGTTTGCAAAATCCTCAGTGTGGTAGTGAGTGGGGGGTTTTTTGGAGTTGGAAATGCTTTTCTGTCAGTTTGGTGGCGAATTACTGAAATAATCATTCACATTGTTTGTTATTATTTATTTTTAAGATCATATTTGGGGCTTTTAGTGCTTTTATTTAGAGGATCAGACAGTGAATAGAGTGAAACACCTAGGAGAGAGGGTGAGGACATCGTTAAGCAGAGAGCCAGCTGCTCACTTTGAGAGCGGTGGGTTTCATTCATGAGGTACATGATTCAACCACTGAGCTAAACCAGCATCCTGTTAGTTTCTGGTTTTTACTTAATTAACTGAACCCTGAAAACAAGATTGATAGCATATTGCTTTTCAGTTGTGAGGCAAAGTCACCACAAAATAACTCTCAGAGAGATTGTATATGAGCATCTGTGTCTGACACATGTGCACGAAGGAATGTGTGTCTGTGGTTTGTGTGTGTGTGTGTGTGCTTCTGGTGGCAGTGGGATGAAGTGGATCTCATTCCTGTGATGAATCCGAGGAGTGGCAGCTGCTCCAGCGTCCGTGGGGAAGTTTTGGTTCATGTGGTCTATATGACACTGCGTCTCTGCGGGTTTAGAGCCGTGCTCTCTGTCCCGTCTCTGATTTCATCCGGTCCCGTGTTGTTTTCATGGGAATTTTTCAAGCGTATGCATTCTAAGAGAGTGACATAAGAGAGCTTGTGTATTTGATGAAAAATATTACATAATCTGTCTTTTACATTGCTTCAAAATTCAATCTCAATTATACCTCTGTTTTTTTAAATCTGAGTCGATTTGTTTGTGTCACAGGCCTCGGCCATGGGGGGATCCAAGAGTAAACCCAAGGATGTAGGCCAGCGAACCCGCAGCCTCGACGGCAACCTCAGCTCTGGGGGAGGGGCCGGCGGCCACCACCTCAACTCCAATCAACAGTCTTTAACCCCCAATCGCAGCCCCACTGTGGACGCAGGTCTGGGCGGGAATCAGTCCATGACGAATAACGCAGAGCTGGCGCTGTTTGGAGGCGTGGACAACAACAGTGTCACCTCTCCCAACAGAATCACACTCGCAGGTGAGGCTGCAGCTCGTAAACTTGTTTTTTTGGTGCTCTCTTAAAGGGATATGCTTATAAACCCTGCTGAAATAAATCATTTTTACAAGATTTAACATGGGGCCAGTATTGTGGCAATAGTATTTACAAATGTGCATTTTCATTGGTAAATGTGTTTCTAGATCCATAAATGTGTAATTAGATCTGTAAATGTGCAAAACAAAAATCTGTGTGCATGTGTGTAAAAAAAAAATCTGTGTGAAACTAGATCCATTTAACACACATGGATTATTTTTGCACATTTATGAATTGAGTTACATATTTAAAGATGTAGTTGCACATTTATGGATCGAGTTACTCACGCCAGATGGAAATACACATTTGTAATTACTTTTGCTTTAATACTGGCCCCACAATTTAAGAGTATACAAATCATTTCACATCAAAAATGTCAAATCATTGTACATTAGATTAAAAAATGATATTAAGAGTTGCAATATTCTAAGTGTTACTCCCACCCTGCTCAACCAAAGAGCCAAATCTATGAAAACTCCCTTTGAAAGAGAAACAATTTAGGAAGTGAAAAGTGTCAAAAACAGCAAGAAGTAGCAAAAAAAAAGATTTGAAAGCAGCAAGAAAGAGTGAAAAGTGACTGAAATGGGCAAAACTCAGTCAGGAGTAGCAGAATTGGTATTGGATGCATAGAAATCATCATACTTTTCAGACACCTGATATTTTTATCTCCATTTTTACCAATCTTGTGTTATTTTCTACTTTTCTGAGATACTGAATTTGAGTTTTTAGTTATCTGTAAGTCCTAATCATCAACATTTCAAGAAATAAAGGCTTGAAATATTTCACTCTGTGTAGAATGAGTCCATGTAATATTTGGGTTTCACTTGCTGAAATGAGTAACTAAGAATATTGAACTTTTTCATGATGTTCTAATTTTTGAGATGCACCTGTACATGCAAAGTTTCTTTTGTGGATTTTTCTTTTTCCACTCTTATTACTCATGTATGTTTTTCTTATTCAAAATGAGAATGAACAAAAAGTTCTCTACAATATAGCAATATAGGAACTAATATCAACAAAACATGAGATGGAGATGTTAAAATAATGGCACAATAAATTGAAATTGCAATATAGTGAAAATCAATCACAATAAGATTATTTTGCAAACTGTTCAGCCCTGTGTCAAACAATTGCTTGTTGCAGCTTCTTGCTCATAGAAATTCAAGATTTTAATATTTAGGGGAAAAAGTGGTTTTTGTCTTCCTGAGATACTTGAAGATGTCACTTTGCTTATTGGATGTTGTGATGAGCATTTTCTTCTTTTTTTGTCATTTTACAAACTGAAGGATTGAGACTTGTCAGCTCATGTGTTTATAATAAAAACAGGTACTGTAATCACCTCTATTTGGGTAATAACAAAATGTTCTCTCCTAACAGGAGGTGTGACGACCTTTGTGGCTTTGTACGACTACGAGTCTCGAACAGCCTCAGATCTGTCGTTCAGGAAGGGCGAGCGTCTCCAGATAGTCAACAACACGTAAGAAAATTTGCAAAAACTGAACATGCGTTGCTTCTTTTACATGTGCATAAGAGTGTTGAAACCTACACCAAAGTTTAGCCAGTGTTTCAGTCATAGTTGATAATTCTATGTGGCTATAAATCAGAACAATAGCTTGTCATGCATTTGGGAAAATGTTGTTTTGAACAGAAAACAAAACAAACGTGCCCTTTATTGGCCTTTTGGGTGATGGGGCTCATGGAAAATCCAGTCTGGAAAAGTTACATTTGGTGTTTGATGTTCATACATGAGTGAAACAAAAGAGAAAGTTTTAACCTTTGACAGAAGAAAGAGACCAAGATAAAGTTCTGAAATGATGCGTTGCAGAATGCAGCAGGGTTTTTGTCAAACTTTAGTTTTATATTTGTCAAACAGATGAGTTTTTAACACTTTTTTAAATGCACAAAATGAACTACACATTCCTGGTTTCCATCATGGCTTCTCTGGAAGTTGGATCCCTTTGACATTTATGCACTTCTCTTCATATTTGTCCTTTTTTCCTCCCACACAGTCAGCGTGTATGTAATGAATAATAACTGCTCAGTTGTCTGGCTGCTTTGCAACCTTAAATGCATGTCACTCGTCGTCTCCCTGAAAACCTCCCGTAACCATGGAAACGGGCTTTCCTCCCTCAGCAGAGCACTGACACATTTCTGCACATTTTTTTTTTTTATGTTTCATTCACAAAAGACTGATCACATCTCGCTGCTCGGTCCACATCGGGACTCTTTTTTTTTAGAGCAAAGTCCTGAACATTCGACACAGTTTTGGAGACCTAGTTATACTCCATTAAGAGCTAACCTGTTTCATATGGGGTGGGGTGGGGGGGGTCATGGTTGTTTTTTAAATAAGGGCATGAATCAATAGAGGGGCAGTGAACCATATACTGTAGTGCTGCACCCCCAGTGCTGCCTGCTCGCTGACAAACTGCTGACCTAGAAGGCAGGAGCTGAGGACAATAGTGGATTATCATGCATCTGGCCCCCTAAGCCAAAGACCTGCATCATTATTGGGTCAAGTACACCGAGAATCCATTAACCATCTCAAAGATTATTACGGGTTATTCACAGTCAAATAAGGTGTCAGCGAGGCTCATTGTCGCTTCCTGATTGGACTAGCCATGCACGATGACCTGTTAGGCTGTT
The DNA here is from genome assembly GCA_008086565.1 of Thalassoma bifasciatum. Classification (NCBI taxonomy): domain Eukaryota; kingdom Metazoa; phylum Chordata; class Actinopteri; order Labriformes; family Labridae; genus Thalassoma; species Thalassoma bifasciatum. The sequence continues at coordinate 69,545 of RPOG01002693.1, forward strand.
TTGTAGTTATAATGCATGTTTTTCTACTTCTGTTATCTCAACTTTGTGCAATGATATTTAAGATTCTTTGGACCTTTTTGTCTTTTCTGTTCTTCTTTTGCTTATATTTTCTCTAACCCCTCTCCTTCCTTTTCATCTCTCTCTTTTTCCATTTCTCCATCACAAACCATCACTTTTTGTTTACAGGAGGAAAGTGAACTGCAGGTTTGTAAAACTCATATGGACTTAACTATGTGTTTGTATCACCTGAAGCATTTGTATTAATTTTGCACTGTATGAACCCCTCACTTGAACAACACAAACCACATAACTCTGCCCCACGTGTGAAGTAGTCAACAGAAACTGGTGTGAAGCCTTGCAGCACCACGATCAATGCAGAACCACTGGAGGCTGTAAATGTGGACAAACTATAATTTAACTTTAGATACTCTGAGTAAACTCTGGGTGAATTTAGTGCTGCAAAGCTTGACTTGCCCCCTGATAAAGTGTAGCACCATTGCTCCTCTATAGGTGTACTATGAGGCAAGATTAACCTTCCTCAGGCCTTTTTGTGTTAAATTGCTCAACAAAACCTTAAAGTTTTTAAGAGAAACTAGTGTATTTGAAGGCGCTGATCGACTGTTTTAATTTCTAGGGTTTTCCTTGGAAGTTTGAAAGTCAAAAAAGGCAGGTCAGATTCAGAGATGTAAACTAACCCACAGTGGAAAGGTTTGATTGGTCTTAAAATTATATGAATATGAATGATAACACAAAAACCTTCTGTCACTCATGGTTAGAGGTTGGGTGAAGACATTTATTGACAAAAAACTGTGTTTACTCTTTTTGAGTCATAAGAAACTTCAAAAATGACCCTGTTCATTTTGTTATACACACACACACACACTGATTACAAACAAATAGATCACAGGTGAGGATGGTTACCTTTAGTAGACATTCAAACACATTTGTGTTAACTTTTGTGCATTTATCAGGACAAAACCACCAGAGTTGTGTAAACTTCTTAACAGGGTCATTTTTGAAGTTTCTGTTGTTATTATGATTTAAAAAGAGTAAACTATTTTTTTTTTCAATAAACGTCTTCACCCAACCACTAACCATGAGTGATAGAAAGGATTTTGTGTTATCATTCATATTTTCTGAGAAAAGGCCAAAAAATCAGAAATTCTGCTGGGGGGTGTAAACTTTTGAGCACAACTGTATAAACCCTTCACTGGGGCGATGTGTAACATTTAATGGGCAAAAACCGTCAACCCTGTGGTGCACAGTGGTCACTACAGTGGACACCTATTTAAAAGTTATTTACTCCTAAATTCAATGGTTCATGTGGTGGAAATTCATATTAGCCTGTGTCAGGATATTTTTATTCTTCTTGGGGCCTGAAAAAATGTTTTCAATTCTTATTCCAAACATTTTTTTTTTTTAACATGTTATAGACAAACATTTGAGGGCAAAAAAGCTTATAAAATATACATTTTTCAGTGTTGAAATGGATGAAAGAGAGTTAAACAGTTTTGCAAAACATTAAAAAAAAAAGATTATTCATGAACTTACCAAAGAAAAAAGGAAAAAAAGAGTCAAACAAAGAAAATAAGTCATATTTACATTAAGTTCACACTTTTTTATGTTGAATGCTCAGTTACAAATATTTGAAAAAAAAATTTGGAAAACTTTTTTTCATGCCTTAATACAAATAAAAACACCCAAGAGAAAAATCCTGACACTGACTTTCCTAATTCATGCATCAGAGGGTTAAGAAGGACCAAAAGCTAAGCTCTGCTAATATTAGCCACACCGCTAATCAATATGACATTGTTAACCTGTAGCAGTTCATAGAAAAATACCAGAAATTAGAGCACATTTTATTAAAGACTTCTGAATTTCAATTTCTCCAAAAGATTTGGAAATTAGTCACTTTGAAATCTCCAAATTAAGAGATAAAGAATTTCATTATAGAATCAGTACAGTATGATTATCAAAAAGCAAATATAGCTAAGGATCAAATTAAAAAAAACTTTCTTTTAAGCTATAATAATCATCTGGAGCCAGCCTGTGACTCTGAAACCCTTGCTCTAACTTGAAAATACCTTGCTAAACCCCTAATCTTGCTTTGTAGTACACCCACCCAAACGCATGCTTGTTGAAAATACACTCCCACAGACTATTTTCACTCGTAGATACTTTGGCTGTCATTTATCAAGTGTCTCCAGGAGGCAAAAGTTCAATTAGAAGTTTGAAAAGTCATTACAGTGAAATAATGTTAAAAGTTGAGCATGAATGTATTTATACCCTGAGACACTTGATAAACATCAGCCCTTGAAGCCATAGACACGTTGTTGTTTGTGTTTTTGATGATGTACGACGAACCTCGCTGAAAGTGCGTTGTCGTTTCATCTGTGCAGAGAGGGGGACTGGTGGCTGGCGCGTTCCCTGACCACCGGAGAGAGCGGATATATCCCCAGCAATTATGTGGCTCCATCCGACTCCATCCAGGCAGAAGAGTAAACCCCCTATTTCTTTTTTTTTTTCTTCTTGTCTCATATCTTTCTTTCATCTGGCATGTGAGAAAATACAAGCTTATGTTGCTGTCTTTTGATCCATATCTCAATGTGAATTCTAAAATAAGATTCAGAGGAATAGTGTGATGCTTGCTTGCTTTATTGCTGAGATTTAAAAGAAAAAAAACTCAATATCACTCCTTGTAAACATGAAGCTACTTATTGGCTAAAAGCAGACGAAGAGATGTTATTGACAAGTGTTGACCCACTCTTTGGATATGCACTATTTCTCAAAAAAAATATGACTGTGAATTACACATTAGACACCATACTGTCTCTAATAGAAGGAGATTTAAAACTACTTAATGAAACCACAAAATCAAATGTAAGAAAAAATAGGAAATAGTTTTATTTCTGTTTAACCCATGTGTATATAGCCATTGATTCTCTCTGTTGTCCACGAGTAATAATAATGCAGGTTTAAGGCAACAGTTTGCTTTTGTCAACTTTGGACACAGAAGTTATATACTTCTTTTTGGACAGCTATTGTAAGAATTTACCATTTATCTTAGTTTTTCTCAATCTGAAAGAAAGAAACAGCTAGGCGAACTTATTCTCAGGTATGAAAATTTTGACGTGTTACTTTTAAGGTGACCATACCCTAAAACCACAAAAAGAGGCCTTAACTCTTTGAGATCCTGCAAAAATAACCAAAGAAAGACAAAGATGAAAAATAATGTAATAAATAAATAATGCATAAAAGTCTGTGTCTACCAGTTAAAAATATAGAAATGAAAAACTGGCTTTGAAGATTTTTTTTTTGCCCCTTTTAAGTCATAACCTTGAGATGAAAAGTCAAATTAATGAGATAAAAAGTCTAAATTCTGACCTTTTATTTCGAAAAATTTGGCTTTTTTTCCTCATAATTTTTACTTTATTTTCTTAAAATTTTGACTTAATTATCTCACAAAATTTTGACTGTTTATCTCACCTAATCAGAATATTGACTTGTCTCAAAATGTGAACTCATAATGTCAATTTCTTGCTTTTTATCAAAACATGTTGACTTTTTATCTCAGATTTTTTTACTTCTTGTCTCAAAATTTGAGCTAAAAAAAAAAAAAAACTCAACAAAGCCAAGTATTCATTTCTATTTTTATTAACTGGAAAAAATGGTCTTCCATACAAATGCCTTAAAAATGCTACATGCTTAAACAAAAAGAGAAATATATAGTTCTCTATAAATAACCCCAAAATCTGTGGTCACCCAAGTCACTGTGATCATGGTTTTATGGGAGGTTTAAATTTTGCACTATTCATTAATAGTTCATGTTTCTCCCCAAAATCAACTCCAACATTTATGTAAGGCTGATGATTTGAGGCTGACTTTTTCTTTATTGTCCATTCTTTTTGCCAAGTTAAGTCAAAGCTGTTGTTCTTTTTACTACATTACACTATGAGATGTTGTCAATCTTCACGTTGAACTCTGTGAAAGAAGACAAATTTTGTCACCAATAGTTAAAGTTATTCTTTATTCCTCTGGGGTAATTTGGTTTTCTAGCATTTCTGGACGCTTTGTTGCTCATCTTAACCAGCTAACTTGCTTGCTTTAACATTCAGGTGTCATGAACTAACCCTCTATAACAAACTCCATTTCTCATTTTTGCTTCCTGCTCCTCCTCCAGTCATGTCAGACTGACTTTGGAGTCCAGGTAAGCAGCTGCTGCACTGTACGCATGAGCATGCTCTGAAAACTGGAATGTAAAGACCATACAAAGAGTTTCACTGCACTTTGTGACTGAAACCGTGCCCTGCCACTCACCCCTAACTCAATTGTTCCTTCTGTTTCCCACACCATCTTCTCTTCCCCTCACCAACCTGCTCCCATGTGTCCTGTGTTTTTTTTTTTCTCTCGACTCCATCAGGTGGTACTTTGGGAAAATCACCCGCCGTGACTCTGAGAGGTTGCTGCTAAGTTTGGAGAACAGGAGAGGGACTTTCCTGGTTCGAGAGAGCGAGACCACCAAAGGTAAATATGTAACACGCTAACTCATTATTTACTCTGCCTTTTTTTTTTTTTACACAGAGGGGCTGGGTGAATCAGAACAGTGTGTGTGGAACCATGTCAAGCATTTGCCAATGAAAACCACTGACACAAAGCAAAATCTATTAAAAAATAGGGTGTGCAATAATGAACATTTCAGCTTAGTATCCATTTTTATATATCAGAGGTAGCTATAAGGATAGTTTTCCCTGCAGGTCTTGGCAATATTCAAAACAATAGAAGAGATGAATAGTGATGGATAGAAGCAATACATCATGACAGGATACAAACAAACCACAATGCACCACAGAAATATTCAGTAAGCAGTGCAGTTAGTCTGATATTGGTATCAGATATTGGTCTGATATCAGCAAATGAAACATCAGTTTTCCAAAATCTCTGCACCAGCACTACTATGCAGCATAACACAATAAAGTAGCAAGAAGTAGGAAAAGATGTTGCAGCTCAGTGCAAAACTTGTCACACTCAAGTTTCAGAGATGGCACAGAACTGGAGAAGTTCAATACATTAAACTTTTTTTAAAATTTTGAACTTGGTATGTTAATCAAATTTGCCTCCTGTTTGCTTTTCTGGGAATTTCTGTGGCTAAAGCTTAAGAGTTTTATTTTTTATTAGAAAATGTTTTGATGCAAGTTTGGGTTTTTATATTACCTATGATACAAATGTCTCCCTGTTGTGCAGTGAAACACAAAACTGACTCCAACACAGAAAAAAAGTGATGGTTGTTGTAATTGGGTTGGAAAAAATATGTTCCCATATTGACAAAAACAACGAACCAAAATGAGTCTGAAAAGATCAACCATTTGGTTGTAGGCAAAAAAAGGTTTTCATTGAAAAATATGCAAAACAAGGGATTTAAATCACCTGCAAAGAATCAGAGGATTGGTTTGATATTTTACTTAAACTTTTAAGCATTCTGCTGAAACAGAAACTACAATTTCTGAGGGCTTTTAAGCAGTTAAATGACTTTCGGCAAGCTTGAACAACAGCCCAGAGGTTTCTTGAGGTTTAAATTCATATCAGAACTATTATTTATGAACAAACTCCTAAGAAAATAGTTTGTGAAAGGAAGACCTTAAAGGACCCCGGGAGGTTGTCCTGATTATTCAGTTTGGTACTGATCACTTTGCTTACACTGAACTTTTCAGATATTGATTATTAGGATTTTTTATCAAGCAAGACTCTGTTTTCGTGGACTCGCTCATTTTTAATGAACTTCTCAGATGCTCAGTTTGAGTTCTCTGACGTCTTACTAAAACGCAGAGGGGAAGAAAGTGAATTTTCCCCTCGCAGTCAGACATGACACCCTGCTGCTCAGTGAGCGCCCTGCTGCGCCGTGTCGGCTGTGCATCCTGGGTACAGAGGAGAGACGAATCGGGCAGATGGGAAAGGTTGGATGTGGTGCCTGTGGGACTCTGGAGTCTGGAGATACTTCTGATAGTCAGCTGCTCTGAGATTCCTGTAGTCTCTACGGAGGCAGATATGTGTGTGTATGTGTGTGTGTGTGTGTGTGTGTGTGTGTGTGTGCACATACAGTGAAAGACTCAGGTTGTTTCCTGTGATCGGATGTGTTTACTGCTCTGACTAGAATAAGAAAGAGGGACAAGGTGGGGAGGGAGGGAGGGAGGGAGGGATAGGGAGTGAGTTGATGAGTGAAGAGGAGAGGAGGAGAGGTACCGGGTGGGTGAGCTCGACAGAATTAGGTCAGCGTGGAGCTGAGGACTGTACAGCCACGGGCAGTATCAGCTCAAACATTTGGAGAAGGGGGAGGCATCGCCTTGGGCCGTTATGTGATTCACTCTGGTGATATGACTGCCTGACACCGCCCTCTGGTGGTGAAATATGCACATTGTACCTTCTCTCTCTCTCTTTGCGTGTCCATGTAAATGATGCAGCTTCATAAACATGACAGGACTGAATATAAATAAGCCCTAAAATACATTAGATCTTATTGGCAAAATCTGTAAACTTGACAAAATCTTACTTTTATACCCACCGGAAAGTGGTTTCTAACACTTGAATGACTTGAATGTTTTCATCCCCTTCACCACAGCAGCTCTTCACTTGATGATGACTTATTAACCTCTCTGAATGAGCATTTTCTGATACATAGGGCTTTCTTGTACAGTTCAATATAAAAATTAATGAATGAAAGCTTAGACAGCCATTGGCTGTGTGGGGGATTTCCCTCTCAATCAATAAAAATGTATCCACTTAGTACTGAGCCCCTCTGGGCACATGGAGATAAAAGTAAAATATAAACGTGTGATTGTTTTGCAAGATCAAGCAAAAGCATTACAGATTGTGTTGCATTTGGCAACAGAAGCGACTATTTGCTTCATTCATTCAGAGAAGTTAAGGTTCTTTCAACATCAAATTACAGCTATAAGCAGCATAAAACCATCCTTTTTCCCTCTGGTCAGTTAACAAAAGCTTTACTACGATTTAAGGATTTAAAGGTTTTATTGTCAATTTTCTATATATGAACAAAGGATTGAAGTGTAACCATATACAATTTTTTGAGAAATGCTTGAACATAAAGTTAACTTTTGTCAAGTTTTGTCTGTTACACAACCACTGGTGTTATGAAGTTAAAAGTGACTGTGCTAACTGGTGGATCTCAGCCAAATGTGTCACTAGTGGTCAGCGGAGTGTCTCCAGTTAACAGGGTCACTATTTACACTTGAACACCAGTAGCTCTGGTCAGAACTTAGTAGAAGTTGACTTTATGTTATAATATTGCTTCTTCTTCTGACTGGAGGACAACAAAAAATGATGCTGCTTACATTGTTAATTTAGTGTTTGAAGAATTCTCATGTCTGAAAACATTTGCAAAATCTGGCCAAAAAAAAAAATTGCAATATGTTTTGTTTCTCCATTTCCCCTTTGGAACTCAGTAATTTAGCACCTGAATGAAACAAATTATTTATGAAGCTAATGAGCAAGACTTGATCAAACTCTATTTACTAAGACTTAACATTAATTCACTGTGAGAAAAACACTTTATTTTAATTTGCAGGTAAAAGTATGACGAAAAAAAAATTGTGCTATCTTTAGGATAAACTTTGAGCAGAGCCAGATGTTTGTTGTGACTTTATCCAGCGTCTGAAGAGAGAATAAAACATCAAAAAAATACATCAAGAACATAAAGTACATGAAGGGGAATAAAACATGAAACACATCTTAGTAAATAAGTCAGAAGAGTTCTGTTGGTAGATCTGACAAATGAAATGATTTCCGAAGTAAGACTTTGAGATCAGAGCTGGTTTGTTTACCTCACTATAAAATCAGACATTACCATGTTTTCCTCCCTCAGGTGCCTACTGTCTGTCTGTGCTGGACTACGACAACACCAAAGGGCTGAATGTGAAGCACTACAAGATCAGGAAGCTGGACAGTGGAGGATTTTACATCACATCACGCACGCAGTTCAGCAGCCTGCAGCAGCTCGTCAACCACTACCGCAGTGAGTTCAATATCATCAACACAGTGCTTCTGTTTGGAGTCGTATTTTACTTGTATCATTCAAGGTTTCTCTCTGTGTCCTGTGTCCCTCAGAGCACGCCGACGGCCTCTGTCACAGTCTAACAGACATCTGTCCCGTACTGAAGCCTCAGACTCAAGGCTTGGCCAAGGACGCCTGGGAGATCCCCAGAGAGTCCCTCCGTCTGGACCTCAAACTTGGACAGGGATGCTTCGGAGAGGTCTGGATGGGTAAGCTGTGATTTTGATCTGTTTCTGGAACAAACCCTGAAACTTGAATCCAAAAAAACGGTCACAACACAGAGAACTTTAGGATTTATTCGATACAGTTTCACTCTCACTACAAAAGGAAACCTGAAGGCACACTTAGAGTAACAAATTAACTTGCTGAAGCAAGACCAAAGTGCATAAAGGAGATTTAGTCTTAAGTAAGTCCTGCTATTAAAAAAATCTACTCATGCAAGAAAGCACAAAGTCTCTTTTAGTGCAACTCCGAGTGCTTTTGTAGAAGTGATGTAGGTGTAGAAAATACATGTGTTTGTTGCTGGTATGACTAGGTGATGACCAGATTAATTAGCGTCAATGAAAGTTGAAGTTTCTGCTATTTTGGCTTAAGTGATGTTTGAGAGATAGAGTTCAGGAGTCACATTTTTAGACGTCAGTAAAGATTGGTGACTGAACGTCTTTGCACTCATCAGCAAAAAAGACAATTACCATCCATTTTTAAAGCTACTATAAGGAGTTTTTGGTATGCATTGAAACAGACTGAAATTAAAACAGTTTTCTCAAACCATCAGCTTGAAGACAGGAAACTTCTATGATTATTTTTAATGCTTGTAAGTGTAGCTGTGAATAAAAGTCATGCAAGGATATTTACAGCCTCTTGCTAAAACATACATTACCCTATACTTTCTCTTCAACTCTCAGCAACTATGACAAATAGGAAAACCCATGGAGCATAATTGAGGAAAAGCTTAAACAATAGGATTAATTGTATAAGCTCCTGGGTTGTGTAGACACATCTGCGTACGCCAATTCATGATAATCATAAACTGTGCTTATGATAGTTTTCAATTTTATACTGCAAAAATAATACCACAAGTGAAATTCTTTTATGTGAAGAAGAAGTAGGATGTGATTTTGACAGAAAACATGTCTGACACATAAACAGGACAAAGTCAGTAAAGAATTAAATGGTATCATTGCGCCCACAAGGGGGCACCAAATAGCTAGGATCTTAAAGTTTCTCATAGGTGCTTTAAATGGACCCTGGACTTTAACCCAGAAGATGTCTCATACAGTATTGACCTAAATATAGTACATGGTTTAGTTTGTTGAAAATAATGTGAAAGAGAGGGGTAGTCTTATAATCAGGGTCTGACCATTGAAACAAACTGATGGGTGTCAGTCACAGTAGAGACGCAGTGACAGGAGATGAAGAATGAAGAGGTGATTGTCCAGGGCAAAGTGCATCAAAAGCCGGGCAAGTTTATAGACAACTGAGGTGGTGTTATGATGCTAGTTTAAAGATAACATTGGTAGGGATGTCAAACAACTTTTAAGTAGCAACAAAATATGGAGTTACAGGGTGAAATGTCCAAAGGTGGCGTGTCAAAATACCCTATACTGTCTGTTTCTGTGTTTTTTTCCCCCGTTAAACTGCTTGACAAATTGATTTTATTGTTATAATCAATGAATTACTAGTGTTGAAATGTGTAAATTGTTAAGTTAGTGGTTCGATTAGGTATTGCATTTGGGACACAGACCTTGGTGATTTTATTTAGAGCTGAAATGGAAGCAATTATTAGTCATTTGGTTATCAGAGTCTTTTCTGAAGACTGGTCTTAGGGTCACACTGGGGGGTCAGGGTCAAGTGTTAGCCAGAAATCACTGCATTTGTCCATTTGTTGTGGCTGCGGTGAACTAGACCTGTCATGATAACAAATTTTGCTGGACGATAAATTGTCCCAGAAATTGTTGCAATAAACGATAGTATTGCCATTGTGATACCATTTTCGACTAATAGAATAATAATGGTATAATAGTGCAAGTACACACTTTTAAAGATAAATAACCTTTTATTCCTTAAGAATATTTAGAATTGGAATTTTATTCTAAAAAAAGAAAAAAAAATTGTTAATATCCAAAATAAATAATCAACACAATCAAAAACAATTAATAAAATGGACTATCAGCCTCCGTTAATAAAAAATGCACTTGAATAAAAAACCACACAAAACTGAAACAATATATAAAGTATAAAGTCTGTAATATATATTAAACATGAGGCACAGACATTAAGATATTTAACAGGCAAAACTGCCAATCCAGTTACGAACTTTATAACCAAAAAATGCACTTGAATAAAAACCACACAAAACCAAAAGCAATATATGAAATAGACCCTGTTGCTGATAGGACAAAAAACCTCACAGCGACACAGCAAAGCAAACTCATTATCCAGTGTCTTTTGTGAATAAAAAACTCATCGAGCCTGGCAAAGTTATCGAGCTCATTTTTAATTGTTGTGCAGTGAATTGATTTATTGATTATTGAGACAGGCCTACTGTGAACTGATGAGCTCTCATATGTGAGATTTGAATTACTTTTGTTGCCTTTTTTTGTTACATCTCCTTTATTCTTTTGACCAGGTACATGGAATGGAACAACACGAGTGGCAATAAAGACCCTGAAACCCGGCACCATGTCGCCTGAAGCTTTCCTCCAGGAGGCTCAGGTTATGAAGAAACTCAGACACGAGAAGCTGGTTCAGCTCTACGCTGTGGTGTCTGAGGAGCCGATCTACATCGTCACAGAGTACATGGGGCAAGGTCAGCGTGGAGTCAGAACTCTCACATAGACGAAATTAAATCCTTATCCAAGTGAAGTAAAGACACATTTTATAGAGGCATCTAAATGTCAGTCTTTACGTCATAGGATTACTTTCAGATATTCAAAAATGTAAGACTTATTGTTTTAGAAAAACATTTTCACACTAACCTGTAGATTGTGCTCATGTTAACAGGTAGCTTACTGGACTTCCTCAAAGGTGACATGGGTAAAATGCTCCGCCTCCCCCAGCTGGTGGATATGGCCTCACAGGTTGGCACAAATACTTTCCCTACATTTAAAATCATCCTCATGAGTTTCAGTCAGTGTAGAGAGTTACGCATTTTTGTGTATCTGTCTCAGATTGCTTCAGGGATGGCGTACGTGGAGAGGATGAACTACGTCCACAGGGATCTCAGAGCCGCTAACATACTGGTGGGAGATAACCTGGTTTGCAAAGTGGCAGATTTTGGTCTGGCTCGCCTCATTGAGGATAATGAGTACACTGCCAGACAAGGTGAGACTGCAGGAGTTCAGTGTGGGCTTTAAGCTCCTTGTTTTACGCTTTAATTAGCCATATGTGTCTCTTGCAACCTTTAAAAATGAAGTAGAAGGACATTGATTGCTTTTTTTAAAAAAAGATTAACCTTGTAGTCATCTTTAATAAACAAATGAGACAGGCATTTTCGAGTTACAGTATCTTTCAAGTGAGGATTTGCTGTTTTTTTTGCCCAAGTTTTATTAACCCACGTTAAGTCATAGTTTTAGTTTAGTTATAGCATAGTTTCAATCAGTTTAAATCATTCCTGCCTGTGGCCACCAGACTGTATAACTCCTCACTCTGAGTGTAACTAGGTTTACCCTGGACTTTTTCATACGAGCAACAATAACATGGACAAATAATAACAAGTACAATAATAACCTATAATTATGTCAGTACTTGTGCAATATTCCACACCTATCTCATCATGTATAAACCACACATTTTAAGTAGACTGTATACACTTAATGTTCTACTCTATATTTTATTTAATTTTTATATTTTTATGCTTAGATTTCAATTTTTGGGTAAGACTCTTATGCTTATACTGTACTTTCTTATGTTTCTAACACTTTTTGAATGGGAGTAACTGTATACTAAAAAAGCAATTTCCCCCCAGGGATCAATGAAGTATTCTAATTTTGATTAAAAATTTGTGTTGCTGCTCCCAGGACAGAAAATAATCTATTTAAAAATACAAATTTGGGGAAATGTTGGAAATTGTGTTCTTTTTTCATAGTTTGACATTTTGTAGATCAGAGATTAGCTGAGATTCATTAAATATCTAAAGGTTTGTTAGTCAGAGACCTAAAGATATTTTATATTGGTAGTTTCCTCTTATCTCGCCGGCGTATCTTGGCGTGATATTTGATGCAGGCTGACTCATTTGCGCTTCTAGGTTTCAAAATCAGTTTTGAGAAGATTTTTAAAAAAAAAAACATCAGAACATCTCTTTGCTAGAGGTATTAAAGTATTTTAGAGAAACAAATGACCCAGAATAACGTGATGCAGCCCAGGTGAGCATCCTTTTCATGTCCTCATATGCCTCTCATGTAGTACCAGCAGTTCGACGGCATTATCCTCCAGGAAATGGTATGAATCATGCAGCTGATGGGATGTGCTTTTATTTCGCTCTGTGCTGCAATGGTCTAATTTTAGATCGCTGATAAATGTTTCCTCTTGCAGGAGCCAAGTTTCCCATCAAGTGGACGGCTCCTGAGGCCGCTCTGTACGGACGCTTCACCATTAAATCTGATGTCTGGTCATTTGGGGTCTTGTTGACTGAGCTGGCCACCAAAGGCAGAGTCCCCTATCCAGGTGAGGATGGAGTCTGTGAAGCTTTTTTTAGTCCTTCTACCTTTTCTTCTTGTACTTCAACATTATATTACAGCCCAATATATCCTCAGTATCTTACTTATTGCAACATTGTATGAGCCAGCACTTCCCAAACACATCTTAATAAAATTAAAGAGACTTAAAGGAAGTGTGAGGACCTTTTTGAGCAAACTCTTGAAAAAGTTTCATATCTAGATATATGCCTGATCACAATCCCTAATTTAAAATGAGGTTATCAGCGCTAAAATAGGTTATTTCTAAATGCTAACTCCTCGCTTCAGAATCAGCTTGGGGTTGGACTGGACCAGATTGATTTACGGCAAGGCGAATTCTCTATGGCAACACCGAGTCAGTCGAGTAAGCTTAGCAGTGAGAGGGAGGGATTTTTATCTGCTGAAAACCATTTCTTAGATTTATTTAGGAACAATAGTGAACACAGCAGAGTACAGAAGAGTAGAAGAAAGCTAAGGATGAGAGTGATAGAGCACAGGCAAAAGGCTAAAACATGAGCTAGAAGCTTGAACTTGGGCTAAAAGCTAAAACACAAGCTAAGAACTAAAAAACAGGCTAAAGGCTTAAACACAAGCAAGAGGCCAAAGCATGAATTTGAGTCCAGGATGGGAGCTAAAGACTAAAACATAAGCTGAAGGCTAAAACACGAGCTAAAGGCTCACACAAAAGCTAAAGGCTGAAAGGCGGATATTAATATTCTTCAAATAAATAGCTTCATTGTAAAGCCAAATGAGTGCTAACTTGCTAGAAAGCTTTAAATCATTCCTCATTTTTAATTCCCAAGTGAACTTAAACACAGGTAGACAAATCAATAACCAATACCTACAGAGGACAGTACTCAATAGGATAATGTGGAGTCAAACTATGGACACACATCTGTATTTACTGAAGATTTTTTGTCCTTTTCTATATATAAAATGAGATTCAGAAAAGTTTTAATGTGACAAAGATTTATAATAGATGTTGAATTGTTCTGATTGTGCGACACTGTCTACATACTGTATGTACTGTATTGTTCTTGCTATTTGCTGGTTAGTTTACTTGAAATTAGAACAGTTTCTGAAAGCGAGAAACTTTTTTCTAACCCCATTGGCTTTTTTTCCCCTTGATACAAGCAATTAAGACTTTATTTTGTCTTGAATTAACTTTTCAGGACTGGTCTGGTAAATGTGGCTCATATCAGGAATAAAAAAGTACTTTTTTTTCTAAAAATCAGACATAAAAACTTGCTTAGATTCCATTTTTTTTACAGTGTAAGGGTTTCTACCTCACCTGCACATGCCAGTTATTTGTTTTATTTTTTTTATTTTTCTGTTTGACTCTTCTTTAAGAAAAAAATGTGCGAATAAACTTAACTTAAACTACTTATGTTTACATAACTATTCAAGTATGGGCACTTGGCTTCTACTTGCATAATGATGTCAGGTTGGACAGGTCCAGAAGTCTAACAGTTGTGACTCATCACTGTCATCGTGTGTCATAAATAGACTGTGACGTCTTTACTCTTTCAGGTATGGTAAACAGAGAAGTGTTGGACCAGGTGGAGCGTGGTTACAGGATGCCATGTCCCGCAGAGTGCCCCGAATCCCTGCACGACCTGATGCTGACCTGCTGGAGGAAAGAGCCAGAGGAAAGGCCCACCTTCGAGTACTTGCAGGGCTTCCTGGAGGATTACTTCACCTCCACCGAGCCTCAGTACCA